>NDXB01006407.1:43155-53779 GCA_002631895.1 Agapornis roseicollis | reverse complement strand
CCCCATCTCTCTGGAAGCAGGGGAGGGCAAGAAGGGGGGTTGAGTGGGTGAACGTGATGCCTGGCTGGGTTCAAACTACGACAACATCCAATTTTTAGATTGGATATGAAGAAGAATTTCTTCACAAAGAGATAGTCAGGCACTGGAACAGGCTTCTCAGTGAAGTGGTGGAATCACCATCCCAGGAAGTGTTAAAAAACATGCAGATGAGGCCCTCAATGATATGGTTTAGTGGTGGTCTTGGCAGTCCTGGAGTAATGGTTGGACTTGATGATCTTTAAAGTCTTTTCCAACCTAGTTGATTCTATGTATTCAGTATTTTCCTTTCCAAAGGACGTCTCTGTTGTGAAATGCACTCTATGACAGCACTATGGAAAAGCAGTATTTTTTCCTTCACTACTGAATCAGTAAATGTACTCTATGCTGATCACTCTTGGTATTTTTAAGGAATCTCTGTTCAGTGCTCCATTAGTAGCATATACCATAATGAAGGAAGCAAAGCAAATTACATCTCAGAATACAACATCTGTAAAAATCAAATACATCATGCATTTTATCTGTGAAGACCATGGAAGAACAAAAGTTCTATTCTTTTCAGACATTTCTGTAACTGAATGATTAGACTCATGGTAAACTCTGGGAGACAGAAAGGAACAAGTATGGCTTGTAGGGAAAAAAAGAGAAGTTTTCAATAAATCTTCTCTGAAATGTGAGTGGACAGCTTGCTTTATCAATTCCCATCTCCTGTAAGGAGTATGACTGAAAAAGAAGGACCTGTAACACCAAAGAAGCTCAGTATACTCTGGAATGGGGGATGCCTTTCTTTTTAACAGCATTAGACATCCTTCAGGAATAAAAATGTTGGTGTAGAAGCTGGAATATTATTGTGAAATTCAAAACTGGTCTGTAAAAACAAAAGTGGAACCATTTTCCATCTAGTTCCATCTCCAGTAAAACTCATGTTTGAAAAATCTCATGCAAATGGCACTTGCAAACATTGGCTGCAGTTGTACATTTGTGTACACCTACTTTCCTGGAAAGCTACAGCTTTTTGTTTCTCTTTGTCTTTGTCTTACTTGGTACACAAGAGAGTATTCTCTTTGCCCTCAGCCCTCCAGGAAAATATAACTGGAATTTCTTGATTTGTAGCTGAAGTATGCTAAACCACCACATCCTCTTTCAAAACCACATTTAAAGCCAGCTCTTATTGTCCTGTTCTACTAAAATCACAATATCCTGATCCCCTGAAGATTACTTATTCGAAGAAGAAATGTACTTGTTTCAAGGGAGGAAATACTTCAGGAGCTAGAAAGCTTGCCTTAGAAAGCACAAAAATTGCTTTGTACGGCTCCCATCTCCCTAGTTTTATCTTACAGCTCAGACTTATTGGGACAAGACTTTCCATCAAAAGTTACTGGATGTTTGTCCCTTTTTCCTGCCCTTGCTTTATGACTGGAAACATGAAGCATCTTGCAAAGCTGTTACAATAAGTACATTTACAAATTTCGTTATAACTCTGGATCCTCATACTTAAGCAGTATGTTTGCTCCCCTTCAGTTTCCTAGGTTATCAGCTTTATTCCTATCCAGCACACAGAGGTTGAGTAAGTCTCTTGGTTTGTCCCCTGATGCAAGCAGGAACAGCAAGAGAGAACCTTTCCTCCATTCTAGCCAGACTGGGACTTCTCCTCTAAGTCAGAATTGGAAGTATTGATATGATGCTTATCAGCCCAAATTAACTTTTCTCTCTGGGAGATTTGTTTCCCATAGATCAGAAACAGTACCAAGGGGATTTTTAAGACAGCAGTGTTTGCATGGCAGAAACAAAGGGTGCTGCCACTAAAAGGCCAAGGCTGTATCTTCTTCTGAGAGGAAAAAGAAAAGAAAAATGAGGAGGGTTTTGCCAGTGCCATGACAGTCAGCTTAAAATCACTAACGAGATTGTGCCAGTTAAGAGGCAAATGCCTAAAAGCCAAATGTCTCTACAAAGACTCCTCAAAATCAAACTGCATCTTTACTCAACTTATGTAAAACTTTGAGGGACCTACGTTCTCTTTTATAGACTTCAACCCTTCCTCCTCTTAACTGAATTACCTTTTCTACTGGCTTCACAGGGGTGAAATTTTTCCATTAAAAAGTCCCTTTCTGTGACATCAGAAAAAAGCCCGAAGAGCTAAAACAACAGACAGTCTTAAAAGCATGGGTGATCACAGATGTGATGTGTGAAACGTGGACTTGGAACTATCCATATGAGATCCTCAATGCTTGGGATGACTGGAGTGGCACTGCTGGAGGTATTACTTGACCATTAAATCTGCAAATGAGCTTACTGCATATAAAGCACTGGTGGCTTTCTCAGGCCAATGACTTGTGAGGTCTATGTTTTGAACAGTTTACCGGGTATATAGCACTTCAAACCTCAAAATATTCTACACACTTTACCTACTGAATCTAATTGCAAAGAAAAAGGTGGCTGGGTGTCAAATGAGGCAATAACAGATTTTAATTACCCCTCTGGACTCCACACAGAGGGATTAATTGAAAACTGGGGTCTTCTTTAACCTGCAACTGGGCTCTGTATGCTGTAACCTCTTACAAGAGCTGGAAAACACACTGTTCCCTAGCGCATCAGGGAGCCCTCTTCAGAGCTTCTCTTTTGCTACTATTGGCAAATGGCTTTCAAGTATGATTAATCAATTAAAGTTTCACAAAAGGTAACTATTTTACTGTCACTTGCCATTAGTGTGTCTCCTTCTGACATATGTCTTACACCCCCTCCCCTAGTCTCTTTTCTCTACTATGTGACTACAAAATTGTTATCTTCCATGCTGTGATTGTGCTATGGAGCACTGCTGTGGCTATAGCTTAGGTAATAATTTAGCTAAATAGTTCTTTGGGCTGGTAACCCTATAATAAGAGTATTTTTCAAGCCAGATGGAGTAGAAGTATTTGAGAATTAGGAAAAAAGCTCCTGTGGCGTTGTTGCTTTGTATTACTCAAAACAATGTATACACGACATGAACATTTCAGTAAAATATGGAGGAGGAAGAGAAACAATTGACAGCCAGAATAAAAGGCTATTTTTTTTTTTTCCCGCATGATGTCTGAAATGCTGGAATACACTAAAATGAAGCCAAAGCCTTAACTGATTCCTTTTGATAGAAACCTGCATTTGAGACTGGGCTCAGCATATAAGAAATCCATAAAAATAAATCCTAAGTAACTGTTTTCACATATCTTTGAAATGCTACAAGTGTTCCCTTGCTTTCTTGGGGAATGAGATTCAGAATTTCCAGCCTCTGAAATGGCCTCTGTCAAGGAGACAATGCCTGAGCGAGACCAAGGGAAGTTCAGAGATCTCTGAATACCCCCAAAAAATTAGATTTAGCACAACATACAAATGCCTTCCTAAGAAATCAAGTCCAATGATAACATAAGTATGTTCAAAGGTCACCCTTTTTTAAGAGATACACTAATTTGCTGCACTCCAAGAAGATGTCAGTGACCACATATAAAGGGAAGATGCCTATCTGTACCCCACTGAGGGTAACCAGATTAAAATAATTGTAATGATGGAGAGGGAATATTTCAATGAGGTACTATGTATATAAGCCACACATTGAATGATAATCAGACTATCAGATCAGTCACTTGAACCCACATGGGTTCTAAAGGTGCTTCTAAGATATTTGGTCACATCCCACATCTGGATTTGGCTCCCTTTTTGCTGCCAACTGCCTCACAATGTCTGTGACTGAGAAACCACCCAGGCAGCTCATCATTACATGTAACTCAAAAGGAAATTTAGTAAGTTGCAGAAGGGTTTAGTAAACTGTTCTCCATTTTTCTATCCCTACTGAAAAAAATACAGACTTAACTAGATGAAATGGAATAATTTAAATGATCATTTAATACACCTATAATTTCACCAAAGGGAATACTGGAATTTAAAGACAGGATCAGAAAATATGAGGGGTAAGGATACCTGCATATATGAAACTAGAGATGGTATCAAATAAAACTGAGAAAAGTGTTTACTAACAGTGGCTCAAAGTCTTCATTCTTGCCCAGTTTGGTACAAAATATGCATGTAGCTCAGATTAAATAAAATATGATCAGATTAAATAAAATTTGTAGTCAAAATAAGAGGAAACTGTCTGTTGCAAATGCATGCAAAGTGCTATAAAAAGCTTCATCGGTACATATGTGACTTGATTAGTGTCTCTCTTCCCTGGAAGTCAAAGTCTCTATCCCATCACAACTTGTAAGTTATCACTACCTGCTACTGAACAAGATGACTGTTGACAATTTTACTGGCTTTTGAGGGTAGACATAGACTGCAACGGATTTGTTTCCTTTTAATTTGTCTTTTAAAACAAACTCTGGGTAAGGTTCTGATATAGAACACAACATTAGGATACAAGGGATGAGGTTTTGCTATAGAGAAAACTATTGGGACACAAGGGAATGTTTATCTACAGGATTTGCAGGAAGTTTCAACTTTAAGAGAAGATCAATAATGTCTCTCAGCCATCACCAGATGGATCGATCCCTCAGGCGGTTCCTATCTTAACAAACAGATATAAATCCAAAGCAGTCAGAATATTTCAACATTTTTCATGGTATTTTATTTCCTATTCATACCAGCATAGTTACAAGGTAATTCCAAAGTTTAGCAGGTTAAACCCGCGACATTTTGAAAACAGTTTTGAATGATTCTAAGAAAACAGCATGTTTTAGAATACTCAAACCTATATTGAAACATTTGAAAATCCAGCCTGACCTGTTCTTCAAAAAATATTTTTGCCCTGTCTCTGTGAAAGGCAGATTTAATTTGAAGACACGAGGTCTATTCTCAGTTTGATAAGGCAGCTTGTTTTGCCAATAAATTATTTTTGCATCAAGAAATAATGCTTTTAAGGATGAGGAGGCTGTGAAATTTTTATGTTAATATCACTGATGTATATTTTGTTGGACATTTTTAATATTATAAATACATGTATATATCATTTTAGAACACCCTGGATAAAGGGGATGCTTGAGCTTTAAATTTACATCTCTACTGCTACAAAAGTATGCAAGTGTTATAAAAGTCAACATCTTTCATGTATCGTTGTTTTGGCATGATGAGAAAAGTGTCTCTCTTTTTTATCTTCCAAGCACCTCTCAGGTTTTAGAGTATTTAGGTATCTTGTGCTTAACCACCTGAAAAGCTTTCTGAGGAGAACATGACTGGTCTAAAATGATGATGGAGTGATCTGAAAACCAGCAGTTGAGACAGCAGGATAAGAATATGAATGATAACCTATTTTTCCTATTTATTTTTCTTTTTATTTTGTGTGTGTGTGTATAAAGTTGTTTTTTCCAGAGGCAGCGGCAGAGAGATGCAGCCAACAACCCAACAGGGAATTTTGTTGCATCTGCCCTCCCTGCAGATGTGTGAGGGCACATTTATGTGACCTGAGCTGTGCAGTGAGCGCCATTGCAGCCTGCTGGGAGGTCAGCTCATGCGTGGTGAAGCATTAATCCATGTATTTTTCCTTTTGGATTTGAGTTAACCTCTCTAAACTACATCGCACTGCAGTGCAGGGGTGTATCAGACACTTGGAGTTAACTCAGGAGTCTTCTCCTGGTTTTTCATTAAACAGACCATCTGGGACTTGCCTGTCTTTGCCCACTCTTTCTTGGCCATCCTGAGGACACTGACTCTTAGAAAATCAATGAGATGCTGAGTACAACAACACTGATGTATTGCTATCAACAGCAAGCCAAAGCTCTGTAGTCTTGCCATTCGGATGCTACTCAGCTTCCAAAAAGAGGCTCAAATGCCAGTTGGGACAGCACAGGATGCCTGGGACATCTCACTAGTGCTGGTAAATACAACATGAGCTGTATGGGAGACCCTGCTGGAGTAGCTCCCATACTCCAGTGGATGCTCACAGCTAGGCAATCAAGCCTTTTTCCACTAACATAACTGATGCCAGTCACTGACTGAGTGGTTGTATCCCTTGGTACAAGTTTCCTGCCCTCCAGCTGAGCCTAGGCCCAGCCATTTCTCTTGGCTGGCAACTATGGTCAGAACTGCAGAGTTCCAGCAGTTGTACCAATGGACTGGTGGCTCAAAACCACACAGAGGCACAAAAGTGTTTGAGAACTTCCAACCTGACCTAAGGAGCAAACCATCCAAATTCAGCGAGAACCGGAAGAAAATACCTAGTTTGGCTGAGGGACCACTCTTAGATCTCTACCCAGATTGCATGCGTTTTCATCTAAACTCTCATCAAATGACATTTTCCTAAGCTTTGAAGTATGCAAACACATAATTGCCAGATGAGCTGAAATGATATATGAAGCCTGATAATTATTTTCTATAGATGTGAATAGAACAGTCTCAAAGAGATGAACTACAGCTGCTTTTTGCAGGCACTAGAAAGTGTTATCATGCCAAGGAAAAAAAAAAAAAAGAAGTTCATTTTTTTTCAAGTTCTGGAAAATAACCTCTGAACGAGAAAATGTGAAAAAACTTCTCACATTGAATGTACAGAGTAAACTTTTCAGACTGCTGGGGGACTGGCTGACCTGCAAAGACTTGGTGGGTTGTTACTACACAGTCTCGCATCTATGTACAGCAATCTTTCGTTACTGTTAAGCAATAGTGACATTCAGTTCCACTAAAATGGTTAGAAACAGCAAGTGTGAAGAGACTATGTCAAATAAAGTTGTTTTCTCTCCTAATTTATGACCCATGAATCTAATTCTGCATTCCACAGAACTGAGTAAATGAGGCACAGCTTTAATCCATCAAATTAAAATCTACATTACCACAATCTGAGAAGCCAACTCTAAAAATCATATTTCATGTTCTGTATAAGTAGTCACTAAATATAAATTAATATACTGCAAAGTCTGATCTCAACAACGATGCCTACTTCTCAATGACATGCTAAAGGCAGGGAAATAGCATACCCATAGTTTATGCAGCTTTTAGGAACAGTAGATCTCATTTCCTGTATATAAATGCATACAAATTTATTTTTACTGTTTATAATTTTTTATTAAATAACTGTAAATTCTATGTTCTCTTTCTATGTATGTTTCTATATACTTCATTTCCAATGGATGTTCTATAAATTTCCTTCTGCTCTCAGCAAAAACAATTCCAAATAAGGAATTAATCTACACTTGCTTTTTTCTTTCCCCTCTACAGCTACAACTGTAGTTCTAATGATTCAACAGCTCTTTTTTCTGCACTTGAATGATGCTTACATGGATCTACCTACATAGTGTTCAACTTAACTGCAACCATTTCAGAGCTCTGAGATCAAAGCAAACACTATGGGTAAATAAATTCAGTTTACTGCGTCTATGAAAAAGTAAGCATTTGATTTCCAAAAGTTCCTTCCTTGTCAATACAGAAAGAAAAGTACCTTAAAGTTCAATTCATCCCATGCTGGTGCATGTCTGCAGTAACTACAATACACTGGTGGTGTGTGTGCCTTTCCAGTGAGTGCAAAAGAATCCACAGGATGGATGAGATCTACCCTGATCACAGTGTTTGCTCTGCTATTAGGTAAAGAAATGCCCAACTTCTCATTTCCTTTTTACAACATAAATAATTCAGAATTTTTGGTTTCTCAAGGGATCTCTTTTCAAAAGTGCAGTGCAGAGATGTCAGGCTCACATAACAATTACACCTTTCTACAAAAACACATTTTTTCCACTGGGTTGTGTACGAGCATGGACTGTGTCTACACAGTACTGCAGTTGCTGGATCAGCAATACTAAATTTTCTATGTTTGGGTTATGCAGACAGCAGTATCTCAAAGAATGGATCAAATATAAGCATTACTGTTGATAACTGTGTGCAAAAGGAATAAAGAAATGTTGAGAGAGTCAAGTGTCTTGCAGTTCCTTTCATCCATCTGCCAAACTCCATGTACTACAAGAACATATCTGTATGTGTATCTGACTTAACTATCCAGAGGAAATTTGGGCCTGCAATGCCCTGAGGTCTGCATCGTGCAAGCTGATCACTGGTCACTTTGATATAGCTGAAATTCATATTCACCTAAGGGTAACAAATTCTTTGCTAAGCTTTTAAGAAGCATGAAAGAGAAAGAACAACCTCCCTCTTCCTCCTTTCCTTCCAAGGTTAATGAAACTATTGTTTTGTTAAAATTTTGTAAAGAGACTACCTGCTAGCCTTTTAACTTTTAAATACATGTGCACGGGAATTTTCTAAAATTACATCTAAAATCACAAGTTTCATTCCAACCATAAGATTTCAGACAACTCCTCAATAATGCTAGCAATAAGTTCTAGTTCTTGCTTCTTATATATATCCAACATGAAAAACAGAACTAGAAGGTACCCACAATTACAGAATGTGGTTGCTCACAAAGGCTGAAGCTAACGATCCATTCCCTCATAGTCCTGCAGCATTAAGAATTGCAGCAAATTGCCCCCCTGGTCTCCCTGCTGTTTGCCAACCGAGCAGAAACAACTCTGTGAAGCTAAGAGGCCCAACAGGCTCATTTCTCAGGGACTGTCTAGGCCTGCACCTTGTTAGTCATCACAGTGGTGATGTCAGATGCTTCAGTTTTGTCAGTGGTAAAATTAATTAACCAACCAATAAAAATGTCTGTCTGCTCACTGGCAGGAGCTAGAACAAATTATTTTGGAGGACTACACAGGTTTTCATGACTATGAGGTGTGCTGAAGCAGCCTTCTTGCTAGAAACTGTTAATTGTGTATATTAGAGAAAAAGAAAAAGGTGTTTCTGACCTGTCATGCCTCAGTGCTCTCATATCAACATACACAGTGGTGGGATCTGGTCCAGATGTTCCCTGTAAACAACAACATCAGCTAATCAGAACCTGAAGGCTAGGAGGATAAAAGAGTTTTACCCCCAAAATGACTGAACATTCACTTCTCATTATGCTAATCAAATGACAAGTTATATTTAAGCTGTTCATCAAACAAAGCTCAGAAAGAACACTGGAAAACATACCTACCGCCAGGTACCTGTTACCTTGGGATTCAGAAAAACATCAAGCGGCCATACTACTTAACCAAACACATGTCAATGTAGGTTTTATTTGCTATAAAAGGCCAAGTAATCAGCACGTGTGTACATACAAAAAATGTTAAACAGGTTTTGCCATATAAAGGAAGGCAGAAATTGCTGAGAAGACACAATTTAATGGCAGAAGCACATGGTCAGGAATGTGAAGCATGGTTTACTGAGTCTTCCATACATGCAACAGAGAACATACTTGAAGCTAAAGATAGTAAAGGTAGCACGCATGACATGAACCAATGCGGACTGAAGGTCTGCAAGCAATTCTGTTCCTTTTCAGTCTTCCACTGCATAATTTAAATCCTTGCTTTATGTCACAATATTTAGCTACTTGAAAAGCAGTAGACTAATTTTAGTTTCCCTTCATGTGGAGATGATAAAGTCTTTCAGGCCTTTCCACCCACAGCTTTGCTGCAGTTTTGTAACCTGCAGTGATCTTCCTTAGCTGAAACTTCTAACTCATCACCACTGAACATCCTGTGAATTCTCAGTGCTCTAGTCTAAGGCTCTTCTCTGCTGCACACCTCATGTCATTGCTAAGCAGAAAGCTAGTAGAAAAGCATAGCTTCATTTTGGAACACTGGGATGTTTGTTTTCAGCAGATAAATTCACCTAACCCTGGTAATCTAGAGGTGCAGGAACTCCTTTATCAGTTATTTAGATATTTACTATTCAAAACAGCAGGCAACATCAACTCCTAGTGATTTCTGTCCTGTCTGGGGTATATTACAGAGTGTAATTCTTCACATTACAAATGGCTAGAGATAAATATTACATTTCTGCAATACTGGTTGGTAGTTCCACAATTTGTGATAGAGTCCCTGTATCTAAAGGGGAAAAGAGTTACCACTTCCAGCTGGTACTTACAGTATAGTTACTGATAGTGACCCACCAGCAGAAGAGAAAAAGAATAATAGAGCTGCACATGCATGTTAGCCTCTTTAGCTTATTATACACAATACAAAATACAATAACCTCTCTAACTATTAACAACATGGTTTTCAGTCTACTAGTAAACTCAGCAGTGTAACAGACTAGTGCTGAGTGGAGAACTTATTTGAAACATATGCGATTTTTAAAAAAAAGAAGACCCAAACAAACCAAAATCAAGGGAAAATTGGTTATCTTTAAAAATAAAACCAAACCTGAATTGATTTATAAAACAATGGAAACAGTCAAGTTTGAAAATCAAAGACAATCACTATGGTATTTGTTATTTTCAGTATGAATGAAATAGTTACAACAGACAGCTTTGATGAAATCTGCATCCAGGTAAATCTATACTGGACTTGCTTATAATTTCATAGAAGGAACTGAAAATCCCCAAATCTCCAGACTCAATTTCTAGTCTGTCCCACTGTTGGAAGCTGATAGGTGGGTATTGAGGGAACATGAAAATCCCCTACCTGCTCGGCCAGCTTCCCCAGCCTGTGAGGCTATAGCAGCAGGAATAGCAGGGATGAGGGAGAGAAGGAAAGAAGGTAACACAAGACAAAAATAATAATAAAGAAATGGGAATGAAGGGTGGGAGGAAAAAAAAAAAAAA
>NDXB01006407.1:23370-43061 GCA_002631895.1 Agapornis roseicollis | reverse complement strand
AAAAAGGGGGAAGAAGGGGGGGAGAAAAAAAAAAAAAAAAAGAGGAAAATGCAAAAAGCAGGGAGTAAAATAAAAGAAAAACAATGTCAAATACAGGAATCTTACAAATTAACCATTATACCATTAAAGGTTAAAAAAAGTAAAAAATGAGGTGTCAACATTTTAGTAGAGCAACAGAAGAGACAGCTGTAGACTGCTAACCTTGGACAAACAGACTTCAATGGTTTTAAGACACTACAGAGAACACTGTTAGTGGAAAATGTGCCTAGCAGACTGATTTTTTCTTTGGTTTTGGTGAAGAAGTCAATAAACATTAAGGCCCTGATACTTTAATGCACATCCATTGAGACGGGGGTTCCAAGTCTGCCATTTCACTACAGTAAGAAGTTTGTGAGTGATGTCCTCTGGAAATGAAAACTAAGCTATTTTTTGGGAAAAAAAATATTTAGTATACAACAGACAGAGATACTTACACCTTGTTTTATACAGATTAACCTGTTCCTAAAGTGAAATAAAATCAAGACTTCATCCACAACCTAATCACTAGAAGACCATGGCTAAACTGCACAGCTCAGTAATTCTTCATTCTTAGTCTATTCACTATGGTAAACAGAGTAATACATATAAAGAACAGTAAAATTAACAGCTGATAAAAACCCATCAGTTCACCACCATGATCAGTAATGCAGCAGAGATAAAACACAGTGGTGACTAATCCTAAACTGCTATTGTCACATGGAACAATCTAACAGGAGATGGCTGCAGTGGGACTTACCCTGCATCTTGTCAAAATAAACAGCTGAGCGCACTATGTCCCACATCCCTCTCATCAACCTTCTGAATTCCAGCAAAGGTAAAGACTATATGAAGCTGCCACAGAGCACCTTAAACCAGGTTTATTTTGGATGCATGGGGAAATGAAGCATTTTAAAAAATAGGATGAATCTGCTTATTACATTGCTGCCTCAAAACAGCAGTATCACTAATAATCTAGGTTGAAAATTGCAGTGTAACTGCAAGAAAGCAGAATTGTGGAAATCCACCAGTTACATAATTCATTGCTTGTGACTATACTGCAGGTCCGCAGAAGACTTTGAAAATATCAGGCCTCATATGGCTTTTAACTAAAGAAGGGCTTGAGAAACAGCAGCTGAAGTCTCAGCAGCGTCCTTCTGCAGCCAGCTGCAGCTGAGATATTCTGAAAGTGTTTCAAAAGAAGCAGTCTTAGCCAAGACCAGAGTGACTGACCCAATTTGTCTGTGCACATTTATTTTGTGAGACAGGGACAGAGAGCAACTGTAATGCTGGTAACAGGAGAAAAACAACATGACTTCTGTTGTATCTGATACTTAAGGAGATGTGAGGCACCATTCAAGGAAATAAAATGGGCAAATGTAATTTTCTATCTGAAAACAGGTACATCATAAGTCACATCCCTTGGACTAATAAATAAATCTCTTGCCCATGCACAGGCTGACACCAGTGAACCATCCCTCGTCTGTGTGAACCTCTGTAACATGCCAGGCTTTTTTTCTCTGGGAAAATGTCGCAGGCCAAAACTGGACAGAGAACTGCCCCAAGTCAGCAGCAGGGATGACCATGTGCCAGCACTCAGCCTGCACCTGATTTACACTGAAGTCAAAGGCCAAGCTGCGTGTACTCCCCTGCTTCCCTCTCCAGAATTAAAAGCCAGGAACTAGGCAATCAGAAGTCCTAAGAATTAAAAAATATCTATTATTTTGTGTTGTTTTCCTATCTAAGGATGTGGCCTCAATGTTTACTGTGAGTCTACTTCTGCTCTAGTGATGTTCAGAAATGGAATTTTTGATGTACACTTAGCAATCGCACGTACATAAGGACAGCAGCTGGAGTTGTGAAAAGAACATTGTGGCATGACTCATAGTAAAGGTGGGAAAACAGAATCTGAGGGAACTCACCCAGAGCCGTTCTACATTGCTAACTGTGAATCATACCTCTGGCAAAGTGCATGGTCTCCTATCACGCTCTTTACAGAGCTATCCCTTATTACTTTTGACATGGAAGATCCTCAGAACATTTTACCTATCACTAAGTAAAAAGAAACATTAACATTGAGCCCTAAATTCACTATCAAAGTTTCCTTTGCTAGTGAAGGAAGGATCCATATAATAGAACTTCAAACATCAAAGAAGAAAGGTGCAGTATTAGGTAGGAAGGATTTCTTCATGGTGATGAATCATATCACAAGACGGGCACCTTAGATAGGCTGAATGAAGCTCAAGCTCCCACTTGAAGTCTTTGTTCGATTCTACTGACTATAGATGGATATTGGCTAACTCAACCTTGCTGCCTCACTTAAGAGGTGACATAAAAGCAGCAAGATGAATCCTGTTCTGCCCTAGCTTGGGAAGATTTGTTAGTACATTTTCAGGGTTAACTGAGGAAAATGAACAACTTCTAGAAGTTTTTCCTCAACTGAAATAGAGTAACATGTTGAATAAAATGAAAAAACTTATTTTGAGTCTTTAAATGGAAATTAGCTAAAATCCTAGAGAGCCATCTGTGCTGTTGTAAAAAACAGGCTACTTTTCAGATCTATTTTTCTCTCTCTCTTGAGAATGCTAAGATGCTAGTTAATGAGAATTAAAATATGCTGGATGCAATCTTTTCATTTCAGAAATCCCACGACCACTACCTGTGACTACACAGCCATAAAAGGTCAGAAATTAGTGGCATCAGTGACATCTCTAAAGATGGAGAAAATTATTTATTTTCTAAAATATTTATTTACTAAAATTATGTATTTTCTAAAAAACTAGTCTAAAATGACTACATCAAAAGAAACAACATATTTGCTCTAAATTTGAGAGGAAATGAATACAAATGACAATGCATTAGTCTGTCAGTGATCTTAATCCTGAAATTAGGATCATTTAGTACACTAAGACTCTTTTGTATGAAAGGGATTATGACAATGATTTCCTTTTCAAAGTAATCTTTAATAAAAGATCATATTCTGCTATGAAGTTTTTATACACACATACACTTACAGGTATACACCCCCACACTCTCCCCCTTCTTTTCAGAGGGGGAGAACAACAGTAAAAGCTTTTTGGAAAAATCAGGATACCTTCCCTTTGAAACATTCAAGTCTTAAATTTGTCCAAAAAATTGGAAATGAAGAGAAGAAGGTATCAAAGAGCACATCCAAGTTGCATTAGAGGCAGTCCATAGAGAAGAAAGTCTGGATAAGGTTTTTGCTGGTAAGGGTCAATACCTAAATACTAAGATATGTTTAGAAAGGTGATTAGTAGAAACGTATTTTTGAAAGACCATAGAACAAGCTGGATCCCAGTTACTTCTGTGAAAGATGGTGTTCCAGGAACCACATGCTGATCTTATGGATGACACAATTTGGAAGATGCTATTGACTCAAACATCTTTAGAAGTACTTTTATGCAGTGTGAAGAATTCAGAAATCATTACCAATTTCTGGAACATGCTGGAGACAATGCTAATTTCAGAAACATTGTTGATAAAGGATTAACATTCATTCTGTTTCTCAGCCCAAAAACCAGAATAGACCACAGGCTATCCTGCAATATCACTAGCCATAAACTTCCAGACAGTTTGGAAAGAGCATTCAGTCTAATTCAGTATCCAGTCTTTGGCAGTGTCTACTACCAGATGCTTCAAAGGACACAATCCTGTATCTTTATCTCTATCTTATTCTCAATCAAAATGACATGTTTTACAGTGATTGTTGTAAGTAACATCTTCAGCAATCTTTCAAACCTCTTTAAAACTTGCCAAACTACCCTCGGCTTAAATGCTTCAAAAAGACATTCCACTTGGAAGGGTAACATTACTAAACATAGCCTGTTATGAAATGCCTTTTCTTCATTCCAGCCACATAATTCTTTAGACAGCATATAGCTTCTAGTTTGTCCTATAGACTGAGATGCAGCATCTTAGTAAAACTCACTGACGCCTGACACTAAGCCAGGCTGTTTATCACCTCGCTCAAGGTTCTCTGTTGTTCTTAAGCTCACAGTCAGTACCATTAATAATATTCCTTCAGAGAGTTATCCACTTTTATAGCTTGATTCAATAACTCTCTCAAGAATTTCCACAAAGAATCATCTAAGAAGCAAACTTCAGCTAAGTTAATCTAAAGGTGGATAAACACAGTCAACTAAAAATGCAGCCTAACTCCATGCTGATTAGGACTTCCAGTTTCTCTGAGTGTATTCAGCTTTCCAGCACATTTGTAGTGGGCTAACCCATACAGCAGCTAAGTACCCACTCAGTTGCTCACTCACTCCCTTCCTAGCAGGCTCCCTTCCTAGCAGGACAGTGGAGACCATAGGAAGAGCAAAACCAAGAAAACCCATTGGTCAAGATAAAGACAGTTTAATGAGTGAAATAAAGAGAAAAAAAAAAGATGGAAAGCAATCACTGATCATCTCCCACAAGGAGAATGATGCCCAGCCAGTCTCTGAGCAATGGTTACTTAGGAGGACCACAGCTGCCCCTGCCCTACCCTCTTTTTTTAATGCTGAGCATGACATTATATGGAATGGGAGTCCCAGGTCAGCTTGGTACAGCTTTTTTGGCTGTGTCCCCTCCTAGCCTCTTGCTCTTCCCCAGCATACTCACTGTGGGCAGTAGAGTGGTAAAGCAGTGGGCTAAGAAATGGGGAAAGCCTTGATGCTGCGCTGCACTGTTCAGCAATAGACAAACCACTATTGTGCTATAAACACTATTTCCATCACAAATCCAAAACACAGCTCCATACAGGATGCTAAGAAAACAGATAACTCTAAAAACCTAACCAGGCAGATCCAGTGCAATATTACTTTCAACAAGGCATACTTGGGCACTAAATCTGGCTTACTGCTACTTAGTGCCCCTGGTTTTACTTTTTGTCCTGAACAAATGACTTTGTCTTGTAAGTGAAGCAGCCACCTTGAACAGTCCAGAGATCACTGCAAGCCTTTAATTGAGACTTTCATTAGTGGCAAGCAAACTTCTGCAGTTAATTTGTCCTTGCTATCTACAGCATCCTTCATTTCCCTCCACAGACCAGAAGCCACGTAAGTTCAGTGATTTTTCAGAAGTAGGTACACCACAGCTGCAGGGGCAAGCTAATGGGCCCCATCCTGATCTGCCAGGAGAGTCAGAGCAGTCAGCTGTGAAGGTATGCCATCACTTCCCTCCTTCCCCTCCTCTGTAAAAGACATCACATCAGCACGTCCAAATGGCTAAAGATACAGGAGCATATAAGAAAGCTACGGTTACCAAGTAACCAGCTCTTATCTTTCTCCTCCATTTTCCCTTTCTGCTCAAGGGAAAGTAGTGTCCTTGCTGCTTGCTGTGCCTCTCCCAGCCAAGTGTTTAAGCTTGGTTAGCTGTTGACTAGGAAAGCACACCAACCCACACCTGCTAACTGGCCTAAATTGATACCACCCAATTTGTGCTGTCTCAGGAAGGAGTGCCTAAAGATGTCCTAGATGTTTTCTGAGTTGTCCTCTCTGCATTGTAATCACATAGGACTTTAGATATGGATAAAGAAATGAAGAAGCCTATATTCTTGCAAAGAAACATTCAGTAGAAGAGATTTCAAGACCTCAGTCAGTACTTCTGTATCAAATCCATGCCAGAAATATGGGGAAAGATGCTGCTCGAATTCATAGATGTTTCTAACCTACAAGATGTACTTTTCTCTCAAGACTACTGATGAAGTTTTATTAGAGTAGAACTGTTTAGAAGGATTCAAGTGCTGCTCGTGAGACTACAGGAAATTTTCTTAAACTTTTATTCCTGGAGAACGTCACGTCAGCAATTACGGAATGTCAGACTAAAGAACTCTACGTCTGGGACACAGAATGACTTTTAACCCTGCTCAGCTTTGCTTGTCATATGTTTCATAATAAAAAACAAAGCCACCGTGAGCTGAAGGGATACTCTGCTGGTAGTCAGAGAGAAAGCAAGCAGTAATGGAGAAATGTGGCATACCTCTTGCATTCATATTCTAGTAACACGAAGGTTACTTCTAACCTAGAAGATCACTTTTAGACAAGTTCTGATGAAAGCCATGATTCCTTAGTAATTCTGGACAGGGCAAGAGGCTAAGGCAGGAACAACACACAGCCATACTGGTCTATGCTGACCATTTTATTTTATTCTTGATAAAATAAAAAATCTTCACATTTACAATCAGGAAAAGAATAGCAAATGCTGTTATTGCAGTGTCACTGAGAAGATCTGTTCTGGCTTCCACACCTAAGCAATCATCAATGCTATATGCATGAGAAATCCTTTGATGTAAACTAGGGGTAACTGCCAGATATGAAAAGTGGGATGCACCATATAGAGTACAGCAGGTTCTACTGGGGAGACACTGACTTTGAAGAGGTTAGAGACATGGTAGATGACCAAATGGATATGGCACTTCCCAGCCAATGCAGCTGCCAATACAAAAGATGATTCCTGTACTATTTAAAAAGACTATTAAGTCAGAAATCATATTTCATCTGAGTAGGACACCTGTGGTATTATTACAGGAATAATATGTGAAGTTCTGATACTACATTTGGAAGGACAGGAAGAGATCAGGAGTCATAAAGATGACACACAGATCAGAAGAGCATGTCTAAAGATTCTTTATCTATTTATCAGAGAGACAAGATGTGCATTGAGTCATGATAAAAATGAGATTCTTTATTCTAGAATAAATTCTATAAAATAAAAATAGCTGAATTTACTACCAGATAAATTTAAACTAGAATAAGGTAAAATCCATTAAAAATGGAACACCTTATAAAAAGGCAAGTTAACTTTGATCATTCAAAGACCTGACAGAGAAAATGATATACTGTAGATCTGCCTAAAACTATTGGCTTGGTGTAGCTATCATTGGGTGAAAATGTAGAGGCTATTCAGACATTCAGAACAGACAGCTACAGTGCTCAGTCTGTCCTTACAATCATGATGCAACAAAGATTCCTGGAGAATGCAAGTTAAATCCTATATTATCCCTGGGTACTTTCTTCTGATTAGTGTATCAAAACAGAATGAAAGAGATGTAGCAAAATAATTTTCCACTGTAAGCAATAAATTATGCGCAGAAAATATCTATCTAGTTAATCGAGTAGAGGCTGGAATTCTTTCATAAACAGAAGGGATCTGTTTTGTAACATACTAAAGCAAGCCTTTGGAAACTGGATTTTACATTACATGACTAAATACTATTTCTGGAGTACAGAGTATGCATTCTGCCACTACCATGCACTTTTCTGAATTACTGTATTCATGGGCAGAATAAATGCTATGAGAGCATGGGAGGGATGAAATAGTTGATAATGTAACAGAAATTTACTACCTGTGTATGCAAAAAAATTAAGTACCACATGCATTTTCTTAATATGTCTACAACCAAGCAGCCAAAGAAAATACAATGAATGCTTCTTACTGAACACCATTTTCTCAAAACAACTCTGAGCCTAAGGAGTGAAAAATCTTACCTGCAAACATATTGCCAGGTTAACTCTACAGCCAAGCGATGTGCTGACAGCCCGTGGATGGAGACCAAGGTCTTTAAACAATTTTGAAAATGACTGAGTAAGAGCTATCCGAGGTCGTTCTTCAGCCACTACTACACACGTCCGCACACGTGAAAGGTCCAGTCCCCTTGCCTAAAAAGAAGTTAAAATGTAACGAAGGCCACAAATGGCTGGATCTAATGAAAACCAGTTAGTAGTACTTCGATGTGTTACGTAGATATTCGATTTCAGAGGAACAGCAGAATAGAGGATAAGGTACCAGTATAATTTCCATCTTTCCTGGAGGCTGGAAGAACAGATGACAGACTAATAGCCACAGAAGAGTAAACATACAACATACCTGCTTGTCATCTCAGTGTTAGCACATAGGAAGAGATGGGTATGCTAATTCTTAATGGAGAGAATGCTATTTCCCAATATTAATTTTAAAAGCCAGCAAATAATAGCAACAGGAAGCAGTGTCTAGACATGGAAAAGCTGATTAGGAAATTACTAAGTGAAGATGTTAAGGGCTGGAGACATCTTAAATAACAGTATCCTAGGATCTGATTTATTTCAGTAGCATATTGGAAATTTTAGATGATTACAGAAATGTAGCTGGCTAGCTGGCTTTTACTTCTGAGGGGAAATAAAAAGAACATATACCCCCCATGCCTCCCCTCTGAGGTCAATCCAGTTAAAACAACACAGCACTTTTAAGTATGTGATTATTTTACTACAAGGGCCAAAACCAAACTAGTACTTCATATAATCAGGGAATTGATAAAACATAATACACAGTATAATACTCCTTGGGCCTCTTGGATGTTTACACCTCTGTTTTCCAACACTTGCCTATCAACACAGGCTTCAACACAGATCAGAAAGCTTAGGTAAATAAGCCTTTCCTTGATGTTTAAAAGCCCTGTGATCTGAAAAAGAATGACTGATATTCATATATATAGCCTTTGGCAAGGAATAACAGAGGCTCTGTGGAAGCTGCCCTTGCCCTGTGATGATTTTCTCCTCGCTACAGACATTTAGTATAGCTGTTCATGGCAGGAAAAGCTCTCAAACACCACTGTAAAGACAACAGGCTATGCACGATGGCAGCATTACTCACCTTCAGTGACTCTGTTTGTGAACCGAGTCCCTTAGTACAAAGCTCCATGACCGAATAGGAACAAAAGGTGTCTCTCACTTTGTACTGACTCACGGCAAGAAGCCATAGAGCAGGATTGGTCTCCAGTTCTGAGGGAGGAATCAAAATAGACTGGTGTCCTGAATAAACGCTGTAAAGACACAAGATTTGTTAATGTACGCTTAATGCCAGTGTCCACAGATGTTTACAAGTTATAGGGTACTAGAATGTAAAGTTTATCACAGCACTGGATGAACCATGTAGTATCTTGCAGTTCTCCACAGGTCCAGTAGTTTAACATGAAGTTTAACTCTGGTTTTTGCTATACCTTTAGAGTCTACGAGGAATTGTGAGGAACACAGGCAGAACACACTCCTAAAATACTAATTAAAACACCCATGGACTTTGCTGTTAGAACTGTACTGAAGAGAGCAAAATAGCTCCATTATTAATGGTGCTAATAAACAGCATTATAATATCAACAAAAATTATGTGTTGCTGACAAATAATTGAGCAATTACCATTTTAAGATACCTTGATTAAAAGAGCACTTGATTGCTTTATATGGAAATAACCTCTCCCCTGCTGAGGCAAGCAAGAGGTTTGCAATCATTTTCAATGGAATAAATCTGGCACAGATTTAACAATCCTTGTGGCTTTAGATTTCTCCTCTGAAAGTTTTATGACCTTTAAACCCCCAAATATACTACATCTCTAGCTTACTGGATATCCTGTGATCATAATTATTGAGTAAAGGCACTTACCAGGATCCCTGAAGGAAGCGACTATTCCAGAGCTAATTTTTCTGGTACTCAGGATTCTCCCAAGGGGAAAAATATTCCCAATTTGATGTCTTTTAATTCGCATGGGTCTTATGTTGCTCTCTCAGACATGCAGATTTACCATTAATTTTACAGTCCCCTCACATCTTAGATGAGAACGGCCATAGCATAAAACTCCCAAATCATGGAACTTCTGAGAAGCAATCATAAAGCTCCAGAGATTTATGATGCACACAAGAGAAATTCATTTATGAGTTGAAAATTTGAAATGCCAGCTTGATAAAGTAAAGCTGACGTTTTCAAATCCAAGCGTCTGAGGTAAGACACAAAATGGAACTATATTTTCAGGACTATGAGCATCCCTGTAACATCTGACATTAAGAAGATACACACCTTTGCAATTCTTGAAGATGGGCTGCTCAAAAAGCTTCCCTCCTTGGTGAGTGAGTGCCCCCACTTCCCCCAAGCCCCCAGACACATATGAAAATGCTTTCAAAAGCTGTACAGTTTAGAACAAGGTTTGTGTGACCTGTATGTCTTTACTTGCTATGATAAAGGCATAAAAAGTGTACAAGTCCAGCCACGATGGCAGTTAATAGTCCAAATAGCTTAGGTCTCTGCTGGAGTATGAGCCAGAGGGTATCACGGAATATGTATGAACTACAGTTCAAATAATTTCATTTACCATACAGTAAAAATTTTATCTTTGACTGCTTGTCCACATTTACACCACTCTTGATGATTCATGACCAGTGATCTGCCATGAAGTGATGTGTTGTTGGATATGGCTGACATAACAACTATAGCACAGGATGGTCAAATGAAGCATTATGCTTTTATGTTGCATTCATGGAATCAGACTAAAATTTGACTGAACCTTGAGCATGTGCTTTATAAACATGTGAAAAGAGATGTTGGCTAAGTTCCCAAACCTGAAAGGAGTATGCCCTGAGATCAAGTGACAGATCAAACCCAGCTAAGAAGTAGCAACAGCTTTTATTATAAACACCCCTTCACTCTTTGTTTCTCAGCCAATTCTATTAAGTTTCTCAGAGAAGACCAAAAGGCCTTAGTTCTTTGCAAATTTAAGGTTAGGGCCTCACAAAAAATCAAGGTGTGTGATCTGTCTGGCAAATACGTAATTCTTACAATCAGGACACTGTAACCACTCGAGTAAGAATCTGGGATGGGGTCCAATCTGTACAAATACTGTATATAGAGATTCAGCACCAAACCCTTCCCCCTGCCCCAGAACTCCTCTAGTTGATGTGACCAACACAAGGAGAAAACAAAAATTCTGAACTGTTTATTAAAAAAAGCTGTCAGGGGGATAAATGTGGGAGAATTATGACTCAGAACCACAGTAAGATCCCTTAAGTGCCACTTATTCAACTAAGCAGAACACCCCCCAAAGACCAAAATCAAAAAAACCCAAACTTTATCCCTGGACTGAGACCTGCCCACACAAACTCCACAGTAATAAGGGAGAAAAAAGGTGCACTGTTTTCAGTATTAGAACAAAAAAGTGATTCCAAGTCCATTTCACCAGGAAATAGTCCAAAATGGTGGAATTTGGGAATACAAATTTACACCAAAGACAAATCTTTCCCCCCTCAGCAACACTAATGAGTGGGGGTGAACTGTTTCTCTTGATCATACTGGACAAGTAAGACAGACACGTTTACTCTTAACCTCCACCCAACAGCCATGCAGCAAAGCATTTTATCAAATCACAGAATCAAGTAGGCTAGAAAAGACCTTTAAGATCAAGTCCAACCATTACCCCAGGACTGCCAAGACCACCACTAAACCATAACACTGAGTGCCTCATCTACTGAGAAATACTCAGAATTAAACTGTACAATAACAGGAAATATCTACCAGGAACAAAACTTTCTGTGGTGCAGAACCTCAGATGTGTGTGGCCCTTGCCTATAGTACATAAAACTACAGAAACATGATACTGTGCCTGAAAACTTGATGGCCAATGCAGGCTTTGTCTACCGAGCTGTGGTTTAATAACCCATGCATATCATCTGATTTGTTAGAGCAGTTGGTAGAGCTAGGCGAAGAATTACAAAGACATGTTTCTGGAGCGAATGTGCCAGTCCCACAGCTGAAGCAGCTTGGAAAGCACCTGGCTACCATGATTGTCAGTCATAACTTGGCTCACCTCCCTGAATCAATCTCAGAAACATGCAGATTTTGTGAATCACTCCAAGCAACAAAATGTTCCTGGTATCCCTGTATCTTTGCAAATCTGCAGACTTTATACTTCCATGTTAACCCATGACAAGCTGTATGTCACCAATGTTTTGGTGGAGAGAAGCTGAGGAAAAAAAGATACTCCCTTGTATAGCTGGCTGAAACATTTCTACCACTCTGGTGCTTTCAAATCACTGTGAGATGTTACCTAGTATAGATGGCAACAACTAAGTTGAGGACCATGTTCTTGGACAGACTGCAGCTGTGGAAGGCTGCTTTGGAGGTGCTGGATAAGGCTAGATATGGTCCTGAACTGGTAGGAAGTTCTGTCAATGCTGCCTTCATGTAATTCTAGGTATGGTAGACATGTTTGGTAGGTATATCTAGGTATGGTACATTCTAGATATGGTAGAGTTAATTCTGAAACTGAGGCACTCAACAAATGCACAGTCCCATCTCACTTAGAAACATCATAGTCATCAAGAGATGGTTAACCTGTCAGCTTTGCTATTCTCACACTGGAAGCAACAATATCATGGCCAATACTGTGGCATCAGATGGGGTATCAGGAAAACTGATATAAATATAAATATATCCTGAAATTGAAACAATGTATGATATATTGGAGTAGGTACAAGACTTTAGTTACATAAATACTCAGAAAGAACCAAGATTGTGTCTTCCACTGCTGTACAAATCTGTTGTCACAAAAGGATCCCTGTGCCCTGATACGAGCCATACAACAGCAGCAGACAGTCACAGTGCAGAACTGCAGAGACGATCTAACAGACCTGGACATCTGTTTTATCAGTCCCTGCTGTTTTTAAAAAATTGCAAAAGCAATAAAGAAGACACACAAGGACAGTGGTTACAGAGCATCCCTGCATCATCTGGTTACAGTGAATTCTGGGATGCAGACACAAGTGAAATGCAGTGGTAGCTGAGGTGGGAGATCACCTTTCAGAAATGCTGTCTTCCTTCAGGGGACTGCAAAGCAATCCGTGTTAAAAAAAGAAGTATTCATGTGGTGGACAAAGCCCTGGATTTTGGCATAAGTGAGGAGCCTTTTGTGTGCCTGCACTAAGCAAGGGCTGCCCAAGGACAAGAACACTCCAGTTAAATGCACCAGGATGTATTTTGGTACGATGGCACCATTTGATCACAACACCGCTTCCAATGCCTGGCAGGCTGTTTTGGCAGCATACGGAGATGCCTGTAAGGATATTTTGGCACTTAACTGTTCCACTGAATTGAAGATTTACCCCGTATTGTGCTGAGGCAGATTAACGGTGAAGTCTGAGGTTTTATTATAGTTCCAGTAATTTCAGGAGAGCAATAAATGTTGACAAATGGCAACTGCAATTTGCAATTGAATTTTGGCAGGGTACTGACCTGCCACTGCCATGACTTCAGGTGTCCTTCTCAGGTGATGTAAGCTGCTTTCCCACTTAGCTGCAGGAGGCAGGTACGTACTGCTGAGTCTTGTGAGTATATGCATTTAGTTTCTCGATTTCTATGGATGATACTTGGCATTTGGTGATCAGGGACAGGTATGACAAATGGGTATTTGGTAGAGCCTGGAATAATTTGGTTGCCATGCCCATAATTCAAACTATGTGATAAAAGTCTCCATGCTGGGGGAACCTGAATGGGACTAAGCAAAAGCCTTCACAGTCACCTGGACCAGAGCTTGTAGAAAGGACAGTACATGCCAGAGGAGAGCGTTTGGGTCTATGCCTGACCCAGGCTTCAGGCTTCACAGGACTTGGGCCAAAACTAAATCCTTCAGTTCTCTTGGAGACCAATTACATACACAAAAATGGGGGTTTTGGAGAACACATAAAGGACCTCTCACCACCTGCAGAGTCCAAAGATGCCCAGCTGGCATACAGCGCACTAACAGTATGCCTGCACATGGTAAGCAGATAAGCAATCAGTCCTGGAGTGACAGAGATATCTCACAAAGAAGTTTAACTAATGTACAGCAAAGGAATCATTGTACAGGGCATGCAGATTTCTCCAGAACGGAAAAGATCTCACCCATAAATCTTGATAGGCTTCTACTGCTGAGAATAGGTCCAGCCTTCACAACTTCCACATCAGAGTACTGGGAGTTGGTGAGAATGGTGCCATATCTCAGCACTTTGTTTTAGCTCAAGCTCTGGTGTTGGTACCTCAGTCAGATACCTGTAAGTCTTTTATTAACACTGAAATGCCAGTATCTTGTTCCTGTGGTGCCTGCATCACCTGTTGGGACTGTGCTGTCTGCCCAGAATGAGAGACAGAGGTTAACTCAAGCTTCTTGTTTAACCTCACCCTTTCAGCAATCTGAGCCTCACATGGGAAGCTTTCTATCATGGCTCCAGGTTGCTACCGGGCACTCATGAACTGATGTGTAATTCTCATTGGGTGGTGTTAACTGCTCCTGAGCATAAACACATCACTTGGCAGCACCAGGAGTAGGAATCATATACTTCGTGGAATTTGGAATACTCAACACAAAGTCCCTTCATAAACCACTGCTCAGACTCATGTGGTGCCATAGCAACCCCTCTGTTTGCCCCAGTGACTCTCCCATGTATGGGTTGGTCTGCAGAGCCAGTGGAGTTAGCCTTTCGACACATCCCAGAAATTGCCTATCAAGGTAACTCATGGCTCTCAGGTACCCTTGACCATTCCAGACTTCTAACAGACCTATTTTCATGTGGCAGAGAAGCAAATTGCCTCTTCCACAAATTGCCACTGGCCAAAGACTCCATGGGAAATGGGTACGTAGCAGGGTGTAGGCAGACACACCTTTACATTCCTGCTGCCCCTGTTATGCACTTTGCAATACACATGACAGGGTTATATTCACATTCTTCACTTCCTATGCTGGAAATATGCTTTCCTGACCTGGCATTTAGGCTTCTTTATGCAGTCTTGCCTTTAATTTGCTATAAATGGGCTGGAAATTGGGTGAAATGCTCATGCCTGCCAGATAACTTCAAGTTAGCCTAGAAAATATAACAGTAATTAATGAGTCCTAGCACACTAAAGTTTTCTAAAATGCAGTTCTCATGTTAATGCTTCAATTCCTTGCTCACTTCAAGCACAGTCCCACCTGTCTGGTTAATAAGAAACCTTGTGGTCTCTTGCTGCAGAAGCTACCCCGTAGCACCAATGGAGACTTCAGCTTGTGGCTGTAGAACACAGACAACAGGAGTGGGACAGGTGAAGGCCACTTCACTGCATCTTACCTGGAAAACCTTCCCAGGACCGTTTTATAGTGTTCAAGTGTTCATGATATTTATCATGTGGCCACTGTGGACCAGAAAACTCAGTTCCTCTGATCCAGCCTGAGTCTTACTGATTTGCACTATTACAATCTTAGTTTCTGAGAATATATGGTGGGTTTTTTTAATTATTAATGTACTTAATGTTAATTTGACAAGGACAATTCTATCTTTCAGTAGTAAAAGGAGAACTGCAATAGTGGTTGGCTTAGTTGGGTTAAAATGGAAGGAAAATACTTATTCTATTGCATCACTCAGCAACTATCAATTCAGTAAATCCTCACTAATGAACTGTAGAGTACTCTATTCTCCTCCACAGTGAGCAGCATTAAGATAGGGACAACTTAATTTTTGGAAGCATTTTTGAATAATGGGATTTAGTATTCTTTTTTATATGTATATATTGGAGGACATTTTTAATATTAATTTCTTTTAAAGAATGTAATACATTTTAAGATGCAATGCAACGCAAGTCTTGGGTGGCATGGTTTAGTCTTGGGTGGCATGGTTTAGTGTGGGGTGTCCCTGCTTTGAGGAAGGGGTTTGAAACTAGATGATCTTAAGGTCCTTTCCAACCCTAACTATTCTATGATTCTATGATTCTAAGTCAGAATACTGGGATCACCCTCTCAGAATGGACAAATGACATCATTAAAGAGAAAAACACAAAAATAATGCATTATTTTATTGAGTCATGAGTAGGAACCTGTTAAAATTAGGAAGGTTGAGGTTTGTGAACTCACATGGGGCTGATGACTGCTGTCACACCCAGGATGCGCTGTTCAATGACAAAGCTTCCAAGGAAACCCTGCTGGAGCATGCAGCCAGTTTAGAGGGAATACGGTAAATCCCGTTTTTTTTTTTAATGTATTGCTCTGCTTTGCAAGGTTTCTTTTCTTTATTATTTTATACCCTTTCGGCCATAAAATAATAAATTAAAAAAATAAAAAACTTTGCAAAACTATGCAATATATTCCAAACTTACCAAGGGGCTGCCTCCATGCTCCAGCAACTTTCCTAAGTAGCTTTGACCTCACAGAATGGGGCATTCTGGGGCACCGCAGTGAAGCAGGCCAGCACATCCACGCACCTACAATGGGGATAAAAGGTTAGTTGTTCTTTCATTCCTGAGTCAGTGCCTCCTTTGGTCTAGTTAATAAAGGGATTAAAATGTACCTGTCATTTTAACTGCACTCAGCATAGGAGGCTGTTGTCTCTTCCTGGTGGGCTCCTAAACTGAAAAGTTCGTTTTTAACTCTCAAAACCTCCTAGCTGATCAAAAATTGAAGATCTAACTTCAATTCCATATATCATTAGAAGAATTAATTTAGTTAATGGGAGTGGTGACAGACAATCATAACTTTACAGTAGAATCCTCTGAGGTAGAAATATGGCCTATAAAATGTTGGGAAGGATTTGAGGATGCTAAACTACAAAGAGTAAAAGGCAAAGTTGCAAAGTTATGAAGATTCTAATAGCCTCCAGGATGTATTTTTTGTTATCAGATGAAATAATACTCATTTCTAAAATAGTAATGAAATGGAAATTAAGTTTCTAAGTGGAATTAATGAAGCTCTATCTGACATCAGCTTTCTCTAAATGACAGTCGCAATTCAAGAAGCCTGCAATTTTTCTTGTTTTATATGAACAGGAAATCAGTGGCAAAGAAGAGATTGATAAGATGGTTCCTAAGATTAGAGTGTTGCTGGCCTGACTTCAGTTCCTTCAACTCCCTCATTTCCTTTCTCTTCTTTGAAAATGGTATAAAGTTTTCTATCCCTTCTGTAAGCTACAGAGGAGCACAGACCTTGATTGCTTTCTCCCAAAGGCTTGTTGCCTGAATTCAGTTGCTAGTCATAAACAAGCTTCTCATCCTTTTAAGGCTGAGCACTATTAATATTGGGAAGGACCTAAGAGCAGCAAATACTTATTTGTTGCAAATATGTTTCTGGAAGAAACAAATATTTCTATATTCAGGAGAGTCATGGGCACCACAAATTACTTGGGTTTTGGACAAGTTAACATTTATCTGTATTTTATGGTTCAATCATGATGTTGCGCAGAAGTTCTTCTCAGACACTCCATGTCCTAACATTATCCCATACAATAATAAACTCCTTAGCTGAACTCCCCTGTGATGCTCCACCTCCTTCCCTGGTCTCACTGAATGCACCATGGCAGATTTGGCTTAGCCCCCAGCAGAGTGCGGGCCTAACAGTTGACGTCAGGGCATGCTGGAACACACAAGTCTATACAGAAAATCACAGAATCATAGAATGGTTTGGGTTGTAAGGCACCTTAAAGATCATCTGGTTCCAACCCCCTGCAGGGACACCTTCCACTAAACCAGGTTGCTCAAAGCCACATCCAACCTGAGCTTGAAGACTGCCAGGGATGGGGCAGCCACAAACAATATTTTAAAATTTCAACTTAAAATGAGTAGATTAATTGAAATCTCAACATTTCTGAAAGGTTTTCTGAGGTGTGTGGTTTTTTGTTTTCTTTTTTTAAGCTTCAATATATTTACTGGATTATCTTCATTTTAGTAACTAAGAATAGCAGTACTGCTAACACCAAAGACCTTTTGATGGAGGGAGACAAGATGCTGGGCTACTGTGTCTTCATAAAAATGTGCTCCATTAACACTCCCATAGCTCTTTCCCTTTGCCTCTGCATCAACCTAGCTAACTTGGAAAAAAAAGAGAGAAAAGAATCGATGGAACTGCTTTCAGTGCTGAACTGTAACTTCCCTAGAGTATAGAGATTGACAGAACTGCTAAATTTCTAAACTTTTGAACAAAAAAGCTGATTCATATTTCACTGTTTTTTTCTGATAGCTTTGCTACTGCCACAAAAGCACCCTTCTGCAAGAAAACACACTTTCATGTCTGCAAAATTCACATCCATAAGTCACACAAATGGGGAAGTCCCAGATATCTACTTGTACTTTCAGATTGAGAATGAAAAAGAAGACATCAGAAAACCACTTCCTTAAGGTAATATTGGAAAAGCTCTGCTTCATCAAATAAAACTAGAACGACTCTGTGGAGTCAGCAATAAACCTGCAGGAGGTCAATGAGCAGCTGTGTTGATGTTCTGCACTCCTAAGTCTAACCACCTACAGCCATGCCCTGCTCAGACAAAGCGTTTTCTCTGTACAGCACTCTCTGTATAGCTTCCAGCAATTCCAATTGCCTTTGTCAGTCCTAGAAGTAATGTCAGTTCTTCCCATCCTTTTATCACTCACATCATCCAGTTTGTTGTGCTGTAGTACAATGGAAACAGTATTTCAAAAGGCTGAGGAGAAATCTCACCTGCAGAGGCACCAGAGGACAAACCCAAGTCCACAGTAGGGGTCCAAGCAAATAGCAACTTCTCTGGAGGGATAAAGCTCACACTGCAGCTTAATAGAACGACAAAAGGCACTAGTGGCTGCATGAGACATCTGAAAGACAACAGCAAAGTAATTAAAATGATCAACTATGTCATTTGGAAGGCTCATTCCCAAACTGCGCCAAGTGCTTAAATCTGCTACGGGATAAAGAAAACAAATAAATATTGACTTTGTGCTCAGAGTAAACACACATGTAATTTATATCTAAGAAAACATAATTTTCCTTTAAGAGGGCATCCACATAACCGTGAAGTTACGGGTAAGGGAGACAGAATGAATGGCATGTTTGAAGTGATTTAGGGAGAAAGCTGTGAGTGGTTTGAAAATGTGCTCCAAGCTGAATGCAAAGCTAATGGTAACAAGCTAAGCTTCCTCAAAGAACAAAGGAATGAATGACTGCAGGATCTGAATGAAATATTTTGTGGATAATAAGTAACATGCTTCTAAGTACATATTTCTTAATGCAATAAATGAAAAATGTCAATGCATTTTTTTAAATTGAAGAGGATTTTGCATGCCAAACAGTACTAAGGACCTAACCATTCAATGAGAAAATTCTCCAATAAACTCAGTAAAGTTTCTGTAAAATGTCTTAAGGTTCTCCAGTTCCTAACTGAGAAACAGGCTTTTAAAATCATGGCAAGAAAACTCTCAAGAGATAAAACAAGCAGAAAGCAGAAACAACAACAAAAAACTATTAAAAGGAAGTTCTTCTGATCCTTCCCCCAGTGTTAGAATGTTTCCTACACTTACACATCCTGGCTTAGAACTTCTAACTGCAGTGGGAACAGAATTACATCTTTTGATCTTTGTCCTCTCTGTTAATAACAGGAAAGATACCTGTGTTAGAAATACAGCCTGGATAGGATTTAACTCATCTAACCCTTGAACTCTGCCACATACGGAGCTAGTTGCCTTATGTACTGCTAAGAGTCAGTGGAGGGGAATTGGCACTTGGAAGGTAAAATTTATTTGATCTTAAGGTAAACAGGGGAATAAAGTTTCAGAAGTGACTTTTTCTCCATTGCTAGTGGCAGCTGTAACGGAGACTGGACATGTTCCAAGTGATGCAGAAGGACCAGCTCAAAACAGGTATCCTCACAGTGATCACAGGCCGTTTGCAGAGATTAATTCTACTGTAGCTGAATCAAGACCACTTTTCCACACAGGATTATACTGAACTCCAGAGGTCCAGAACTGGTGTTATTCTGTAAATTTTTATACCATACTGAGTCCGAGCTATTGAAAAGGCTGAGAGCGAATGTCAGTGGAATCTACCGCTTCCAAAGTGATTACAAAACATTTACCAACTTTTCAGAAGCCACATGAGTTGTTTAGCCATGTTTTGTTTTTTTTTTTTTTTTTTTTTTT
>NDXB01006407.1:0-23284 GCA_002631895.1 Agapornis roseicollis | reverse complement strand
GCTTGGGTTTTTTAGACTTGTTTTTTTTTTTTTTTTTTTTTTTTTTTTAATTTAAGACCACTGCATTATGGATATAAGCCTCGTGGCCTCTTACAATCCTTTTGCAATTAATTGAACACTAATGATTACCTAGCAGATGGTAACTGTTTACATAAACCTGCTGAATCAGTGATCTGGAAGCACTGTGACCCAGATTTCAGAAGCTAATTGAGAATTCCTCGATGGGTTTATCCGGATTCCCCTTTGGTCACATTAAGAAAAGGTTCATTGATTGGCCCTGCTTTTGACCGTCTTTGAAGCTCTTCAGATACTGACTCTGCATTGTCAGTAGTCATTTCTGCAAGCCTGATAAGGTGGAATTCATGCCAGATTTAAGCTGGATGACTGCATCTGAAACAATCATTTAAGGCTCCCTTTAGAAGAAATGAAGACTTATGTGATATTCATCCCATTCAAGACTAGATGTTTCAGAGAGGTCAGACCCTAAAAGTCCTTGCTTCTCTCTGTTGATTACTGAGGAGCCCAATGAGTAATCCACATCTGTAGGCATTGTAGCTATTTAAAGTTAGAAGAAATGAATCTTCCAGGAGTGTCCGATACATGACCATCACCAGCTTGCCAACCGTCAGTCAGCCTCAAGCTGGCCAGTTCACTGCTCTCTGCTTCTACTTCTCCACACAAAAACTAGGAAAATAATGCTTTCTTTGTTTATAAAGAATGCTGACAGCTTCTAAAAATAGATGAGTGATGCCAGAAAGTATGAGGAATTCAATATAGGCTATAAGTGTGATATGTCAGCAGAGATTGCTGAAGTAATCATAATCCTTGGATATGCAACAGTTAGGAATAAGGAAGAATAATAAGAGGGTAAGAACAACAGAGTGATTTTACATTTTCCCATGTGTTGGTGAAACCAACACTATAACAATATATAACAGGTAGGTAAAGCAGCTTTGATGAACTGTGGGTAAAGGGTTGGAGAAAATGGCAGAATAGAAATTTTAAAGAGCCCAGGATGCCTAAGCTTATCAAACAAATACATCAATGATTTTTTTTTGCTGCTTACTCTAGTATTGTACCAGGTGAGTATACCAGAAACATCACCAGTTCCCTTAATTGAATGAAGAAGAGAATGTTGAATGGCAATTGCCAGTAGCTGAGTTGCAACAAGGAGGAGACAAAGAATGGATATTAGAATGAGTAAAAAAAGGATGAGTAACTCTCATTTCCTTCATAAAATGAAAATAATAGATGTGCCAGTTAAAGAATGCTTCAGGCAGACAAGTAGTAGGCTATCTGCAGGGATATTGTAATGAAATTTTTAGCCTGAGGAGAACAGGAGCTAAACTCACCACACACAGTACCCTACCGAGTATGGAACTAATTTAATATTAATGGAATGGAATAATGACTGAAAGGAAGGAAGCAATTCCATTTCTATTACCAAAAATCAAGAAGAGTTACAAATCAAGAGCAATGTACCACCTGCAAGCCAGGTGTGATTGACAGCAGCAATGCAAGCTTCAACAAGAAGTTCCTACCTTTACCCCTGCTAGCATGCCAGTTGTGGAGACACTGAAGTCAAGGTAAGCAAGCGTTTCGGGGTTAGAAGGTTTGTAGATCTGTGCAGGCCGCTTCTTTGGCAAATCATCTAGTGAAAACAGAGAAAGAAAATCTGCGTGTCTTACTCCCATGACAAATGGGAGTCCCCCCCCCTCTGAGGGCTTGACAAATGCAATGATAAGAGAAGACACAGAGGTCTCCTAGCCTTAGTACTCACCTGTATCTAGTACTGGAGGCCATGTTCTGACATCCACTGCTGCTGCTGCCTCTCGCGACCGTAACAATTTACATATTAATTGTGTAGTCATTAAGCAGGCAGAGCGGCTCACCTAGGAATTTAAGAAATAAATAAGAATACAATGGGATACTGATTAATTCTCCCATAAAAATGAGCAAGACCATGATTTATTTTCTGCCAGAAAAAGACACAGGCATATTAGTCTTACATTTTCCAATCAGGAGGTAGAGAGCCGCACAAAAAATGCAGCTCACAAAGCAGATGAAGACATGTGAGTTTTACAAATTACATGAAAACTGCACTTTGAGAAGTGTTGTAATGAAACTAAAGGCACCTTAATAGTGAAAATGTGACTTTTCCAAAACATTTCATCAGTTATCAACCCAGAATGCCAGTGCAGAATACTGTGACCAGAACAATTCCTATTTGATGGCAATATATCTTGGTTTATAAACCGTACTTTCACATAACCCGAAACCTATCCTGACATTTATCTGAATAATTTTACTATCTTAAGTCAATTTTATGTTAGCCATGTATTTCCAATTCCTTGCTAGTGATAAACCCCTGGGAACTCTTCTGATTATTGGCAAAAGTAGCTCTAGACCACAAGTTGTGCAAGTGGCACTAAGGAATGAAATGGGGAATTTACTTCAAATACCATCTGCACTGAATTCTAGATGATGTGCTGACTCTATTCTCCTTTTAGATTTGCTGCTTTTAAAATTAATAAGTAGCAACTACTAGACTATTTCTTACTGATTATAAAAAATAATATATTTAAGGCTATATTCAGACAAACATAAATATGAACACTGTTGCTTTCTGAAGATAGTACAGAGGAAAAACTGAAAAGGCAGCATCATTCTTCTTTTATGAAACTTTGAGGAACTAAGCTTTTTTTTTTCTTTAAGGAATCTGAAACATTTCATTGCACACAGATTTCTCATGTTCAACCTAAGGGAATCACAAAAATATGTACATTGAATTTTACCCTGGAGCAGAAGAGATATACTTCTGTCAACAGCAATCGCATGGAAGTCAACTTTGTAGAGCACATGAGGAAACAGAAGCATACAAGCACTGACCCCAGCTCTACTTACTTCCTGTAACTCCATAATTTCCCTGTATGAACAATCTAAATATTTCAAGCTAGAAGTAAAGACAAATGAAGCCACTGCAGCAATCCTCACCCCAATCATGTCACTGCCATGTCAAGGCAAGGTAATTCTTACATAGCTGTTCTTAATCTTTAAGTCAAGTCATAAGTCAAAAGGAATTTCATAAGTTGGTAGTTACTAGCTCTCTCAGGAATTACGTTATCTGGGAGATCAGGAGGTCCATGTCTGAAGAATAGCAAGTCAGAGGTAAACACAAGGAGACGGTGGGAAGGAGAAAGAAGACATCTGAGCTACAAATTAGCAACTGCTTGAGATGGGGTTCAATAAAGTTCAGTTATATTTTACTACTACCAGTTCATCACCAAGACACAATTATGTAGGTCAAATTCTGCTCAGAAGTCATTTTTACTGACTTCAAAAGGTGCTGTGTAGTCATATAGCATGTCAGAGAAGGTTTTGACCCCATCACACCAGAAAATTTGTATGATTGCTTTGTCAAGGAAGGAACAGCCTCAATATTTTATTTTTCACAAGGTCATTCCTCTCCAAAATCAAAGAAAATCTTATGTAAAACAGATCTGAGAGGCTTTTAAGTCAAACTGGCATTATTATGGATAATAAATTCCAACATTCTACTTAAATTTAATCTATTGAAGGGACAATGATTACAAGTCATCTTAGACCTGTCCTTAGTTTTTCATCAGGAAACCAAACAAATTTAATTTGGCTATTAAACATCAAAAAAAAAAAAACCACAAAAAACAAAACCCAAATGTCATATTTTACATCACTTCCGTGATTTTAACAACTTATGTTTGAAAACTGTGAGTGCCAAACTATTATATAATGAGAACCCTGAAGACAATTTCTGTTACCTCTACTAATATTTGGCTTGTGATGCCATAAGGAAAGCCATAAATTATAACTATCTCTAGTACTTATTACTTGAAAGTATTAACATTAATTAGATATGTTAAAAAGACATTTGTTTCAACTTGTTTTTTCAGAGACTCAGAATGCCATTCAATAAATTAGAAACTGCCAGATGTTAAAGACCATCTCTGCAACCATTTTATTTCCCTCAGTAACAAGCACAATGAAGTTATTTATGTGCAACAAAGACTAAACACCATTAGATAAATCCAAACTATCAAAAGGAAGTGTTGAATGAAGAAGTCTGAGGAACACTTCTCTGGATGACACAAAATACTGATCAACATCTTCATAACAGAACTTTGAAATTGCTCTAAACTGCAAACAATTAGATGCACAGAACTAAGGCCAAATCATCATCGGGTAATATTGGGTTTTTTCTCAACAGTCAGCGTAGCTTTGCCACATGAGGAATCCTACCACTCCTGACATATAGCTAAATATAAGAAAGCACTTCTTCAAATATACTTCTTGAAAGAAGTAGCATAACTGTGGCAGCAGAAGTCAGAAGGTGGTGTGTGTCAAGCAGCGTTGATGCTGCAACACACTGATGCCCAGAATCCTTGGAAGGAATAGAACTCTTCAACCTACACCACCACTCAAGTTTCTCTTCCTAAAGTCTCTGCAAAACCATTTTCCATCTACCATTTAATCTCCCTGTGCACTTTCAGGTGTTTGCTCACCTCCACAATCATCTTCACTGTAGGTAATGTGGTAGCTATGTTCTGAGGATGTGGAGGTCGAACTGTTATTGGCACACAGCCTGCATACAGGCATCCGTAAAATGCTGCAATCAGGTCTATTCCTGCATGAAGAACAAAACAAAAAATCCTCCCCTGAAAATCAAATCAGTTAATCACAGACATCTATGTCAGCATAAATATTACTTGGAACTCAACTCAGAAGGTTAAATGAGTGACTAAGCCCTTTAACAGACTTCTTTTTCAGCCCCTTGTCAGTATTTGTTCAGCTTCACTGACTCCTTTCAATTGTACTGTTCTTCTGAGCACGCAAAACCAAAGGCAACACAAAAAGTTATAGCCAGATACCATCATTTAGCTGAATTCCACTTACATGATCAGGAAGTAACCTGTTAAAAAAAGACTGATTTTTACAGATTAATTATATTCCTAAATTTACATTTACAGACAAATAAGAGTCTACAGGAAGGATGCCCCAGCAAAAGCATGAGTAGGATGATGCCTGCTCCTGTCAGCTGCAGAAAGAACATCTGGAGGTTTCATTAAATACTTTCTCATGTCACTTTTAATCTCAGATATGCAGATTTGACTTACCTACCTGAAATTTTACAGTAAAAAAGAAAGTCGTAATTTTGAAATCCTGCTTCAAAATAAAACTAGGTGTTGTACTATAGAAATATTGACTGCAGGTAGCAGATTGTGTACAGCACACTTCAAGCTATCTAAAGAGGCCAAACAAATACCAGCACAAAGAACCCTTGAATACTGTTGTTCGATAGATCCCTGGTATTGTACACAGGCTGTGGTAAGATGACAACAGGGGTTGTTTTATCCTTTCAGTGGAAGAAGATGTGTAGTACTGGCAAGTTCTTATTCCTTCAATAAAATGCTTTATTCATGGGAAGTAACATACAGAAAATAAATCCTTCAGTTGAAAATACTAGTCTTATTTTGTGGAAAAGGTTTTCCTATATTAACTGTGGACAAATTATTCCTATAAAGAGTTACCAGTGTCTTGCAGCCCCTACCGACTATGTATCACAATACAGACCTTAAATCAGACTGTTTATTTCACCAACACACATGAAATGCTAAAGATAAAAGAGCAGTGCTAGATCAGAAATAATTTCAAACAAATGTCAAACATGGTACTAGTTAACACAAGCTTAAAAGCCCTTATGTCAGAAAATAAAATCCAAGCCCAGAGAGCTGTCTAGATTAAAGATCTGTAGATAAAATAGTGATTATAATTTGGTATTTCTTAATAATCTGCTATTTATCCATCATATTTTCCTCTAAACACCCACTGATTACCTCCCAGGTGTTGCTGCTTTACTCTCATGAAGCAGCACTTCCAAGGGGGAATTCAACAGATGAATCTAAGAACACTCAGTATATGGAATATTTTAGTAGAGCTGGATGCTTATAAAATAGTACATTTCCAACAAACTAAAAGAAAAGCAGTAATTAAATTTGACTGCTTTTAAGAGACAGGTTTTGAAAACAGAGGTTAATCTTAATCTGAACCCAGAGAAATAATATCTATGCACATATGCAAAGTGGAATTGTTTTAAATATGTTTGACAAGGTTCAAAGAAATACACATAAGGCAAACATTTTATGTTTTGCTAATTGACATGGTTTACAGGTTGATAATGCCATCAATATAGCACTGTCCCAAAGGATCTTGATAAACTTTTGGGACTACCAAGGTACCAAACATAACAGTTCTCTACCTGGTGGGTAAACCAAAGCCACATGGTCACCATCTTGTAAATGCCCCCTTTCCATCAACATGACAGCTATCTTCTCAGCTCGTTTATGTAGCTGGACACAAGTTAGTGAGTTGGCTATTGTTCCCTGCAGAGGAAGAAAGACAAATGTCACAGAAGATAATGCAATGTGCTGAAACTCTTGTTTCCCTCTTCATTTTGAGAAGTTACTGCATGAGGTGTAGCCACAATATGTCACGAAATAAAATTAAATACAGAAACCTTCAGTCTTATGCCAAACTGTAGTTGGAGGGGAAAAAGATGCTTGTAAAGCAGAGGAATGGTCTCTATTCCTTTCACTGTACCTTCTACCCCCAACAGTGTTTTCACTCCAGTCAAGAGAGTACAGTAGTATATTAATGTCCTGCCCATGTAACTTCTACCTCCCTTGCTACACCAGCAGCATTTTTCCTGCTACAGCCAGGAAAAGTGTCTTTATGGTCTCTGCAGCAATCTGGAAAATCTGTGGAGAGCAATCCTGAAAATTGCACTTGGTTGTCTGCATGCTGGCGTGAAGCCAAATGGCACAGCAGAAATACTTCAACAGACAAGAGACAAAAGACAGGAGAAAACAATACTTTGTGACAAAGAAAAGAATTTGTCTGGAACAAAAGCTAAGCACACGCATACAAATAGAGAAGAAAGGCATTTGTTGAATCTGAGTAACTCTGGTCAACATGAAGAAAAAAGGGGAAGTGACAATATGCTACAGAGTGTGGCTTTTTGAAGCATTTCAAACAGTGCTAACCCCAAATTGTCAGATAGTGCTTTAAATTGGATGAGTGTTACAGTTCTTGCGTTTTCTAAATACATATATGTGTGTGTATATATATGTATACATCTGTATCACAGAATTCATTACCACAGCTGACACCTCAGAAGACAAGTCTAAAAATGAACGTGCAGGACAGACTGACTGTGTCTAGAGCTGGGCTGGCCAGGTCTATGCTGAGATAAAGGCAGTGCAGAGCAATATGGAAAGGGCTGCACCTCTGCTTGTGCAACTGTTCTGTGGAAAAAGAGGATTTCAGTCTCTGGCACTAAGAGAGTGCCTAGCAAGCACTAAGTGCATTTAAAAATAAGGAGATTGAAAAAAAGGAGGTTAAAAAGGACAAAACTATGCATACACTCAAAACAACATTTTTTTTTCTGAAAAAAAAGCAATACAATGCAATCAAAAACATTAAGAGAGAAAGTAAGAAGGTCTACTGTTTTAAAGAAATATTCCTTATTATCTATTTTAACAAGGCAAGGAATAATAAGCATTTTCCCTAATTACTGTTTTCTATCCACCATCACCATTCCACAATAAATACCACAGTGTTTATTGACCACAAGCTTCAGAGAGAAGGCAGCAATTTGGTAAAGGTCTAGCACTAGAAGTAGCGGCATGTCAGCAGGCACTACTTGGCATTTACAGAATTTATTGTAAACTGTCAACAAAGAGGACAGCCTAATTGAAAAGAAAAAGAACAAAGTCAGGGCTTGGCATTCCTCTTCAAAATCTTCAGCAACCACAATTACCGAAATGCATTTCAGGCAATTTTAATCAGTCTTCTAAACAATGTGGAGAATATTTCACTATGAAAGCTTCCTCTAAAGACATATGCAACTATATGGATGCTGGTCTAGAGACAGTTTCCATCTGTCCAACTCTAAATATGACCGAAATGACCTGAGGTCTAGGTGTCCTTGTCACTGTAGAGTTGCCAGTATGAATGTGCTTAAGATCCTCTTTCCTTCTTTAAAGAAATTGCCTGTTTGCATAGTCATGGGAAGAAGGACCCTTTATATCTCCACATACATCAGTAACACAGGCACTACTGACACAGAAAAGGAATTGCTGCAAATTATGTAAATTTGTGCATAACTTGTTTACATTTAAGACTTCTGGCACTTGCTGCATGTGAACCAGCTGCAGTGTTTATATGAAAGACACTGTTTATGTGGAGTGCAGGGAAGGAGAATCCTGCTGTTGGAAAAGAATTATTGGCAAGCACCAGGCAGCAGCTCCCTTTGGGTCTTTTATGTGAGCTGTCCTGCAGTGTAAAGGTGTTGCAATCCTTCATGACACGCACTAAAAATGATGCGCTACACTAATTTTGAAATATTCCAAACTCTCAAAAAGCTTGGATTGCAGGAAAACACTAATCTCAGTGGATTTCTATTAGTCATCCACTGCAAGATGCCTGGATGTTTTAGAACAAAGTGTACAAGGAAGACAAAAAGGGAAAAGTTACAAACCAGAAGTAAAATTCTAGATGGGTGATAAAACTTGCCCAGGCAAGTCTGTCATTCCTTTCCATAAAACATTAAATCTCTCCATAAAATATTACATCTTTCAAACAAATTTCATATATCATACTCCACAGTGAGAGTAGGGGAGAAACTGAATCAGAGAATCACAGAATGGTTTGAGTTGGAAGGCACCTTAAAGACCATCAAGTTCCAAAGCCCTGCCACAAGCAGAGACTCTTTCCAGTAGACAGGCTGCTCCAAGCCCTTCCCAGCCTGGCCTTGAACGGTATCAGGGATGGGGCCTAGAGAACGTCTCTGGACAACCCATGCCAGTTCCTCACCACCCTCACAGTAAAGAACTTCTTCCTTATACCTAATCTAAATCTGCTATCTTTTAGTTGAATTTAAAAATTCAATGATTTTTCGCTTCTATGGAATGATACGGTCATTTAGTGACTTATTGATAGCCCTTAACTGAACTTTGGCACCAGCACAGTAATACAGGCTGAGGAAGCATATCCTGTAAATACAGTAAGCGGTTATTTCACAGAGGTTCACAAATTACTGGAGGTTTAAGTTGTGTAAGAATCACATGGCCTGAGACAACATCAGCTACTCCAGCCTGCCCAGCGAAATAGCACTATTCCAGCCCCCTCCTCTCCTGGAGACCCTCACATACTACGTATGTTTTCCAGTTTTGACAGATGTGTCTGGATGTACCATAGTGGGATGGATTGAAATCAGTCTTTCATCCCCTACAGTGGTCTTGGGAATTACTGGCTTGTCATCTACAATCATCTAGGAAGTCTGCAATCACCCACTCTTAGTAAACCCAAATTCTGTACCATATGATGTACATTATTTCATTTTTTATAAGCAATGAAATCCTGTGCTCATTTTATCTTCACCTCCTTTCCCCATTCTTACACCTCCAACAGATGGTTCAATTTCAAAACAACTATAATTGTTTTATTTAAAGAAAATACTTGGATTTTGCCAAGCCTGTGCTTTTCTAATTGGAAATCAGGATGGTGAGCAGTATTAAATACTACTCTTTGGTATAGGAACAATGACTATTGAAATAGATTTGCAGCGTCAGCTCACCCACAACACATACATGGTAGAAAAAGAAATGAGAAATGTGCAAGGTGCGTTGTCTCATACAAAAGCAATCTCTATTTTGACAACTGGCAATGATTATTCTCTTTCCCTTTCTGCTTCAGTGAACATTAAATATAACAGCGAAGTATTAATGGGAAAAGAAACGGAAAGGTCACGTTCAGCCATAGCAGAAACAGGTGCAGCTGAAATTTCGGTGCGCCACTTCCCATACCACAGCCTGTCAGAGCAACATCTGAGCTTCTTACCCTGCAGTTGAGTAGAGTGTAAAGCACATGGTCAGGAGTGGTCTGAGCTCTCCACTGCAACACTTCGGAGAGGAAGAGGAACTAAAATAAAGCAGAGTGATAGTCATGACACTAAATAACTTTTTGGCTTTAAAAACCAGATAACTATTTTTGCTAACTTAGCTATGTCTTACTCATTTATATGCTACATTTTACATCAACACCCAGAAGCACTAAACATGAATTAATTCTCTTGTCATCACATATTTATAGTGAGGTGCTTTTGTACAGTAGCAGCAGCCTCTCTGGAAATGAAGACACTGAGGTTATGATATATTACTACATATACTTTCAAAGCAGTAAGACAGCTCTTACTGATCTCTCTGAATTTAAGCACCGTTTTAATTCTTTAGCTTCCTCTCTTTTTCTTACTATAAACATACAAATATTTATACTGCTCAGAACTTACCAATTTAATTATTCACACAAGCTTCTGAAAGAGATGAATTTCAGCTTAATTTTACAGGATCAAAATAACAACAAATAAGGCTAGGACCATATATGCAAAGTTCCCTGAACTCCACATGAACTTGGTAAAAAAATACATAATAAGAGGCTGATTTCTGGTTGAAGCTCCGTTAACACTTTTTACCATGTTCTACTGTCCCATGTAAATGGACTAAAACAAAAAAATCCATTGAAACAAAACACAGCGACTTCCCCTCATGTCTATTTTATATTTAGCTGTAAATGGGGGCTCTGAAATATTTTAGTGTGAATTTAAGAAAGGCATCAACAAATTCTGCAATCATAATAATAAGAATAATAATTACAATCGATGTGTTGCTAAATGTCCTAACTTAGTGCTAACTACCTAAAGAAAAGCTGTATCAGAAAAGTTCAGCTTACCTTTCTGGCTTGGTCATTATCTTCTATTTGCCCCAAATCTCTACCACTGGCCTGTGCAATTCTTTTTCCAGAGACCAAGTTCCCCACCATCACAGAGGCAGGGCCAATTTCTATAATAGAGCAGAAATGTGCAATTTTGTTTATTTTGCATTACATTATATTTTCCTTATTGCCATCCACCACACCAAACCTTATGCACATCTCTGTTGATACAGACTTTGGTTGATAGACCACAAGTAGCTGGAAGATATGTAGGACTGGATTTACCCTGTCTAAACATATCTAACCAAGAAGCTCATTTAGCCTGGTCTTTCTACAGCCAGAGACACATCTTGTCTGCTTTGGTATAAGGAATCTTTGGAAGATACAGCTCTCAATTTAGGCATGTCCATTCAAGTGCCTAAAACCAGATGAGATGTATCCAGGCTCCAGGGACAATGTTCCTATTTCTCTCTTTTGTTCCCTGGGCTAAACAGCATCGGTATTAGCAATTCTGTAATGTTATAGACATGGAGTGACAAGGATTAGGAAGGCAGATGGTGCATACGATACATGTATGTGAGCCCTTTAGCACAAGGTAAAGGCTGAAAAAGAATAGCTTTACAGGAAAGAAAGATGCCACGGCTGACATTTCTTCATGAGGCGGATTTCACTGATGTTCTTTTGTTACCATCAGGGACAAATACCTGTCTTACAGATACCATTTATGCATTTGTTTTCTTCTTCTCTGGCATGTATTACTGATCAACTGCAATTGATACCAGGCTTTACTTCTAGTCTGTGATGTCCAAGCTTTGCCTCAGTGATGGTATGTGGTATATGTGTCAAAATATGAGATGTGTAAATAACCCAGATAAACAACACCTACAGGCTACTCTGCTTTAAAAATACGAAAACAATATTCTCTCAGTATGTCAGAATTACACAAAATGGGAGAATGTGATGCTATAGGGTTAGTTTCTGCGTTCCAGGCATTGCTTTCCTTATAGTGATATTCAATGTATACATAAGTAACTCCAATGCACTGATTCTAGTTCAGTTATTGCTTTGTAAAGCAGCAATAAAGAAATACTGAATTGAGCACTGCAGTAAAAGGCTTAATTGCTTTTACTAAGTTAGTGGAAGTCACTGTTAACCTCTAACATTCCCAGTAAACACAAACTGAAATTATAGTCTTTATTTCTGAAACACTCGTCCAAAGGTTTTAAATAAAGAAACAAGCTGACATTTTTGGCAAACTTGCATGAATTCATGTCCCCATATTCAAGATCAGAAGGTAAAACCACTTCATATTCCAAGCTGGTTTTCAGAGTGGGAAGTAACATTTAGTCTAACGTAGCTGAATTCAGGTCTCAAGCCTGAGGCTACAGATCCAGAAATCCTGGAAATTGAACTGAGTACTAAAATCTGCAATTGGATTAAAAGTCAAAAATTTGCTAAATTTTGCATGTTTATGGGGCATGAGTAATCAGCGACTGGACTACAGCAGGCTACAAGGGTTTTCTCAGCCTCTTGAGTCAGTGCCTTCCTGTACCATTTCATTCAGTATTTTTCATAGCATGGCAGAACTTCTGAGGATCTGTCTTAAAACTAGAGTTTTACCTCAAATATAATTGCTGTGAGAATAAAACAGAACCTCTGTACTCAGGTGAAAACCTTTATCCTCATTCTTGTGCTTTATTTATGACCAGTTATTAAGTATTTGCTCTTCTTCCATCACTGATATAGTGTCAACAGTCCTCTTTATCTCTATTTCTACTTCACAAACTCAGCCTTCAACTAAGCCAGATTTTATCTTTCTCTATTTTGGTCTCAGTCCATCCTCTTTAAATGTAACTAACTAGGAGTTTACAAAGAACTTCAGGTGTGGCCTCACAATGCCTTACACGTTCACTGAACTTGGGGTTTTGGAGCATTTTATTTTACACTCTTTGTGAAGGTACTTCTTGTTTCTGCCAAAACCAATGATCTCCTTAATACACCTGGGATCTCCTTAATACACCTGGAATATTTAACAGAAACAGCTGATCTTCACCTGAATTAACAATTCCATTATTTTCCTCCATACCATGAACACACAACATTAAGTTACGGTCCCTTTGCCTTCACTCACCTGGTTGTTTTTGCCTTGGTTTAGGCAGATTTGTTACACATGTGTGGGGACACATCAGCACATTACAAGGATGCAGTGATCCTTCCAAGAAAAGCTGCTTGGTTTCTGACAGGTGTATTCCTCCCAGTGGTGTCTTGGGAAGTGTGTTTGCTGGTACGAGTGCTAAGCAGTAGACTCCCACTTGATGAATACTGTCAATAGCCTAAAAAAAGCAGGAAGTCGATTTTAATGAAAGGCTAATTTTTCGTCATTCTAATAAGCACATGTTGTTCTGAATTACTGCATAAAACAACCCTAATAATTAACTAGCAATGGAAAAACACTTCAGCAATGTCAGTGATAAGGAGGTTCTTTTCAGTGAGAACAGGTGGATGGGAATGTAACACTGATGTTATTACACTCATTCCAAAAGATACAAAGGCAAACAAAAACCTCATGATAAATACACAGAAATCTATTAAGAAATGCTACTTAGGCATCTGGCTTAGGCATATCTTAGTAGTACGTATCCTGGAGATTTATTACTAAGATAGGCTGGCAACCCATGTGAAACTGATTTTAACCTGTGCAGTTCTCAGAATTAAATTCAAATGATTCCTATCAATTTAACTTCCAGTCTACTTTGCAGAGCAAAGCATTTCAAAGGTTGCACATATTATCACCATATACTTACTGATGTGTGTAGCTTACGGAGATTTAATTTTTTTCTGAAGTAATAACTGTTTCACTGTGATTAGAGTGTAAAAGATTACCAAGCAGAAATGGGAAATGAAAACATGTAAGGAAAAACTATGAAACTATCCACTTGAAAAAAAGCTGTTGAACGAAACCTGAAAATTAAGTATCTTTGAATGTTATAGTAACTATGTTCACTATCTGACAAGTGGAATAAATAGTATCCGTTCCAAGAAATCTATAACGTACAGTGTCTACGTAATATACTTAGGTAAACATGAATACATGCACTTAGATTTTAATTCCATACACTTTTTCACTAGTTATTTTTCTTACATTGGTAGCAAAAGTTGCAGCAAGTAAGAAAAACAACTTCAGACATCCACACAGACTGACACAAATTACATCTAGCATTTCTAATGAGTAGCTAAGTTTTCAAAAATATAACTTACTTCACTTGCATTTTAATTTTTAACTGTGAGAAGAGTGGATGCTTATGTCTGTTGCCTTGAAGATACAACCTATATTCTGAGAATCAAACAATCATTTGTAGATAGGTACTCAAGTGTAGACCAGTAAATTACCAATTCCTTCTACACACACTACAAACAATGCTTTGCTTTTGGATTTTGTTTGCTTCATTTTGTATTGATTTGACTGCAAGATTTCATATGAAAGAATGATAAAGCACTGTTCGTTTTACAAACTTGGCAGTTTTAGTAGTGGTAGATCTCATGGTAGTACTGGAAGACCCTGTTGCTGGTCTACAGACATGTGACCTGAAAGATCAGCAATAGTGAGATACATTTGACAGCCAACACAAAATGTCTCATGTTTCTGAGAGAAACCATCATAACCTCCTAATCATAATGTTAGTTGCAGGTTCTCAAAATCTATGAGAAATTATGGGATCTTCACCTGACATCAGCCTGAAGGAAAACTGTTACAGGACAAGTAACCACTCTTATTCAAACATAAATCACTGTGGCTCCTAGTGTGGAAGAACAGAAAGCAATACCTAGCTGGGGTGGGATGGGGGGTATTACATATAATGATCCCCCAGTGACTTCCAAACTGTCTCCTTTGACAGCTACATTTGCAGCACGATGCCTGACAAAATGTCATGGGTCATCCAAAATTGTCACCTTTCACACTTTGGAGCTTGGCACATTTCTGAAGCAGGATATGAATTTGTTTTACAAGGACAAGTACTGATGAACTGAACCTTAAAATTTTGAGAGGGAAGAGTACTGGTCAATTTTTATACCGCTGGCATTTATGCCTCTTGATGAGATGGCTTGGTTTATGAAATTATTCTGTCCAGCCAGAAGTAAATGAAGTATCTGAAATTTTATCCTTGTTTCATTGAGAAAAAGGAGGTATCAGAGCTTATAGATTTCAGACTTTTATGTTATTCAAGCTGAGAAAACATCTCATTCTCATAAAATTATCTGGGCATACACTCTACAGCTCTGCAGCAGATCTCCTAGGTTTGCTTGGTTCTGTAAAGTCCTGCCTGCATGCTGGCACTGGTAAAACTAACATCCAGTCTGTCAGGTACAGGAACCACAACCCTACCTGAAGGGTCAAATCAGTTTGTAGCAGCCTAAGAAATGTGAATGAGTATCTAAGATCCATCTGACTGAACTGCTGGGCTACCTAGGATCTTCACCCACACTGTCACTAAAATACCTTCCTCCTCCACTACTCTCCAGAAACTCCATACCCAGACTGATCACCCCTCCCAATCATGCCTCTGCTAAAACCCAGAGATGCAGTCCAATGTAGTCCTGTACATACAGCAGCTCTACCTGAGGAGCAGAAAGGGTCAGAGAGAGTCAGAATATGTGCAACCCACTGGGAAGTTCTGCAAACTGATGAGCTCAACTATTGGGAGGAGATTCAGATGCGCAGTAAGGCAAAGCAGAAGCAGGCAGTGTAGGGCAGGGCTGGCAAAAGGCAACACATGCAGGGTGTCAGGCGAGTCTCATAAATATCACCAGAAATAAGTAGTAATTAGGTAGAGTTTGTTATTACAGGTGTCATTGAGAGTCATGACACAAGTGTGACATTGTTATGTTGCTCACCACTAGCAGACGATTCAGATACAACTGATTATCACTTCCTGACATCTGTCATTAAAACTCTGTTTGGGAAGGAGGCATTAAGAATCTCACACGTTCCTGGCTTCTGCACTCCACCTGTGCTCTCAACTGAAGTGGAACCAGAAACTTCTTGCTCACAAAGTGAGACATGGCAGAGTTGCAGACTTCACACATAGGTGATGAAAGCAGCCATGCATATATATACTTTTATACATGTCCTACCATTCTCAGATGCTGCTCTGACTTGATCACACTCAGAATAACTGGACTGACTTTGGACAGGAGCAACTTGACACAGGACTTTCACAGTGTTCAGTACTGAATTTTACTTACTACGATGGTGTAAGACATGATTTCTGTAAAAGCCACAGAAGTGCTCAGCTGACAAAACAGGATTAGTGTAAATCCAGAGTATCAACTCTTTTTTTAGGAGCTTGCTGTCTGATAAAAATTACCAAAGCATGGGCGATCCAAAAGCCTTTCCTTCTACAATAGTTGCCCTAGGTGCTACAAGGTGCTTCAAAGGTTTTCTGTGTGATGGACAAGCTAGCGGTTCTAACTTTTCTTGGCAATAATTGAGATCTACTGTGAATATGAGATGCCTCTAGCTGTATGAAATGTGGATATCTTTTAAATCAAGAGAAAAGGTAAAACTGTCTTGAGATGATGAAAGCTTATTTGTTCATTTTCTTCAAGGATACAGTAGACAGATTTCCTTTCGCATTCGGTACAGAACAATAATGAACAAAAACATCTTGCCTGAATTGTGTGGGATCTTTTTTGTTTGGCTCTTGGGTAACGCAAAAAAGATGTTTGCAATATATTTACCTGAGAAGAGTCCTTGAGGAAGAACAGAAAGGAAGGTAGGAAAGGGAAGTAACAGGTGATCAACTGTAGACAGAGCTGAGACCATTTCACAAGGCTGCAACAGTCTTAATTTGACTACACCTGCACTAAACCTATTACTTTTAAGTGAGAATTGGCTTAACCATGGAGATAGAGGAGATGGAAGATGACTGCTATCTAAAGTATCAAATTTTTTTTGTATGTAGACACTAGAGTTGAAAAAAGTTTGAGTATGGTAATGATACTGCCTTAACATAGACTGCCACGTGTATGGAAAAGATCTGGATTTTTTTAATATATGGAGCTTGTGTCTTACCAAACTGTGAAACACCACCACCAGGGTGGATTTCATCACAGTGCTAGGTGCCTTGCATGATCCACCAGACAGCTAGAATTGGGTTACTTGCAACAGGTGTCTTCTATGCAGATAACCTAGATCTGAGCTAATTGATCATTTCAGGGGACAGAAATCAGTAGTTGTAGGCTATGTTTCATACAGTTTATTTTATCTGTCAACATAGTGCACTAGAGACATGTAATTCTCTCCCAGACTGATTTTAGTCATCTCCAGATGATTAAAAAAATACATCTGGAGATCTAGCTCAGATATATATACTTTTGATGCAGTTATTAATTCATCATCCTTTTTAAGTAACGGATAACCTTACAAACCATATACTACTCTCTTCTTGGTATTACTTCTACTCACCCTTGTTTTTTTATAGCATTTTGATTAGGGAAAGGATCACTCTCAGAGTATGTGTGGCCCAGATAGGAACTGTCACTCAGAAAAAACTAATTTTGTGCTCATCAGGTGCAAATGCAACCAAAAGTGAACTTAGAATTACAAAGACAAATGTCAACTACTTTGTAGGCCTGAAAGATCAATAAAAAGAATATAAAGCAAGAAAAAATAGTTCCCAAACATACATAAAGATCGTTACCTGAAGAACTCTACTCATCCATTGAAAACTGTCTTCCTCTGTGGAATCTGGCCTTTGCTCAGCAACAATAACTATCCTTTCATCGTGCAGCACACTCACTGAAAACACTGCTATTCTATAGAAGAGATGGAGAGAAGAGTATTTAATGCCAGGACAGATGAAAAAAAAACATTCTAAGTTAATCCTCCACAATCATTATTTTGTTATTTATTACTCAAATAATGCAATTTTTTGTTATTTATTACTCAAATAATGCAATTTTTTGTTATTTATTACTCAAATAATGCAAATTATTCAAATAAAAAAACTGGTGCATCAAAGTATTTTATTTCTGGGGGAAAAGCAACAAGAAGAGTTTTGGATAAATTTTGGAGAAGAAATAGGGGACCTCGTTCTAGAATCATGTAAGTACAGACATAATGTCACAGCAGGGCTGGAGAGGTGAACTTTCTTGGGATAAGAAAAGCACTATGTTTGGGTCACACCTAGGCTGGTGTTGTGACTTAACAGCCAGCATAAGCACCTCCTCTGGCCCCATCTTAGAAGAAAGTAATTGCAACATCATTTTGTGAGAGGTCTGCCATGTGACCAAGTATGAGTGCATGTTTCTGCTTTAGGCTGTTCAGAACCGAGTCTCCCGCTCAGTTTCAGACAATCAGGAAGGTAGGTCACACAAGAAACTGTTGTCATGTTCAAGAACTCCAGCATTAAACATATTGGAAAAGCTCAATTCAGACAGAAAGGATCCTGTGGAATCATCACCTTGAGAATTAACCAGTTGTTTAACTGGAAATTTTAATACTTATAGTTTCAGACCCTGGTATCTAAAGTGTGCCTCAACACTCTCTAAGGCTTCCCTCTGCTTTCTAGCAGCAATGGAGGGAAATCACAGTGCAGATTAGGCACCGTTTTCTAAAAGCATTTTGGGTCAGTTACAGCTGGTCTAAGAAAAAGGAGGATTTCTACATATTAAATGAAAATAAAGCATCAAACCTTCCCCTGTAGACAAATTTCATTGGTTCAACAGCCAGCGCTGTCGCTACAATGTCATCAGCATTATGTCTTCTCCCACTGACAACCATCAAACCATCCATTTTGCCGATAACAAAGACAAGTCCACCTGGTCCTATAAACCCTAGTAGTCCAGTCCTTATAAAAGGATATTCAGTGATAGGGCCACCAGAACTGGTCATAGGAAACACCTGTAAGACAGAGAAAAACAGGTCTTCAATTCTCAGCACAGATCACGCTGTGAAATATTTCAGGCATGCTCTCTCAGATGGCTCTCCTGGAACGAAGTAAATAGGTCACTGGTGATGCTCTTTACTCTTCACTGACCATAAAGGGAGTGTCAGGAAACTTATAGATTGGTGTTTGCAAGTTTTAGTACCTGACTTCAGGTTTCCCAGAGAGGTGGTGGATATGCCATCCCTGGAGACATTCAAGGCCAGGCTGGACATGGTTCTGGGCAATCTGACCTAGTTAAGATGTCCCTGCTCATTGCAGGGGGACTGGACTATATGACCTTCAAAAGTCCCTTCCAACCCAAACTATAGTATGATTCTATGATTCTAGGTTCAATCCCACATTCTCCCTAAGCCATGGCTCTGCAAATCATTCATGACCTTAAAAAATAATTACCATAAACAGTATCGAATAAAACAAAATGCTGTGCAGAGTGCAGCTAACCTGGGGAGTTATGTATAGGTTACTGAGAGATTAAATGGAAAACATTACAGTTGAGGCTCTTTTCAATACCTCATGTGCATTTCCAGCACAATATAGAGAAACATGCAGGGTAGAACTGAAGCTATTTTAAGGTACTGCACATTAATGACTCTTGCAGCTGACCACATTTTTATCTAAGGTCAATTAAGTCCTCACAATACCAGTGATAACGTCTTCCGTAGCATGTCTAACACTGAAAATACAGCCCTATAGGGAGCCTTTCTAAATGTTTGAACACCAGACGCATATGTGACTTTCACAGGAGAGATTTCTACTGTTTTTCCTATCATAACTAATACAGTGTTATCCTTCTGGCATGAGAGCTACTCTGAGCTGCATTCTGACAAAACCGTACTTTCTGTCATTGCTTCTTTATACTGCTAGTCTAAAGGCAAGTTATTTAAGACAATGGCACATGGAAGACCATGGCTATATAGTGTCCTTCAAGGCTTATCTAAAAACAAAGGTCAAATTCTGCTGTCAGATGCCCATGAGAAACTCTTTAGAACGGATATAACACACATCCTCAGCCACAATTGATTTCAGGAACACAAAACTTTGACTCTCTAATACCTGCAACACCAATTACACAGTAAAACAGAAAAGAGTCCCACTTGGAGAGGGCTCCTAAAAACATGCTTAACTTTAAAAGTGAATGGTCTGACTCATCTAATGGCAATTTATTTGATTACCATTAGGAATAAGTCTAAATCAGTCTTAGATATGCTGTTAAACTGCAGATCCAGTTCTGAATTATGAATGATCATACAATTACAGCAAGTACTAGAAAATGAATGTATCTTCCTACCCTGAAATATAGCAAATCCAGGATTATCATTCACACTGGATATTGCCAGTTGTACTTGTCATACAGCAACCAGCTATCAACAAATTTCAGATCACGATAGCATAGTAGGATTCCTGGCTTCAATAGCAGGATGGAGAATAATATCAACTAATCTCCATTAATTCTGTAATGTATAGTGTTTACAACATTCAGATTTGCATTTTGAAGGAACAGTAGCCATGTTCGGCCTATGAAAAATGGTAATGTCAGAGCATTCGTTAAGGGAAATGTAGATGTATTTTTCTTAACTTTTCCTCAAATACTAAAAAAAGATCAGAACTTAGTAAACATCTCAGCTCAATTTTTTTCAGTATTTTTCTGATTTATTCAGTGGCTTCAGCAGAAGTTAATGGTAACAAGCAAGCAGGTACAACAGAGCTATCGATACAGCTGTCTGCACTGGAGCTGAAACCTAGTAGAAAATAAGATTCTACAAAGCTAGAAGTCTTTCACCTAAGGCAATTCAAACAAAAGCAGGTGGGGACTAATGGGGAAAAGGTATTTCTTCTATTCAGATACCTCTTGAAGACTACATCTGTCAAGATTCTGTATAAATGCAAACCTTCAGTCCTGGCTGCATTGTGGAAATGTTGGCCACTGCTTTTTGAAGATACCCAGCAACCTTCTTACTCTTTGCAACAATCAAATTCTGCATATAGCTAGCTTGTAGATTTGTACAGTATTATCTTTTGAACGTTTTCCTTTCTTCCTACTTTCTTCCTGATTGTTTCAGCCACTGGTATCTTCTTTCAAAATTAAAGTAAAAGCCCTTCAGGGCTAAAACTAAACCCACATAAAGATCTACTATTGCACTTAATGAAATGGGCTTCAGTGTATATTATCTGGCTAGGGTATAGGTCCCAAGCCACAAGTATTGATTATTACTGGTATTCTGATACTATTACTATCAATATTTTCTGTCAAACACTATCCTGAAATAGAAAAAGGTTTAAATGAAAGATTTTATATAGCATTTTTGGTCAGCTTACCTCAAAAGTATTTTTGGTCATGCCTGAGAGTCCATAATATGATGTACCAGTTGCAATAGCACATACACAAAGTTCTCCTATTTCATCTGTTTTACAGAGCTGAGGAATTCCATCTGGCTTCACTGAACACATTATGGCTACAGGGAGAGCAAAGGACTTTAAAAAACATTATGAAATGAACTAAAGAATAATATAAATGCAGTGGGAAAGACTTTGACATAAACAGATAAATTGTATGTTGACTGAACTGCTTTCTCAAACATTAAGGTGTTGAACATTATGAAATGTTATTTACACTATAAATAGTATTTAAACAAAGAATGCAAAGATCTTTATGGAAATTCACTCTTTACACTGATAAAAACACCTAATTTGCCTTGCTCTCAAAAATTTCAGTTAATATGTAATATTGCTGTTCAAAATGAAATACCCTAATGGAGTTCTTGATAATAATACTACTGTCACAGAGGCAGGGAATCAGGAAATCCACGTCTTACAAAGTAGCAAGTAACACCATATCAAGATATTCTAGCAGACTACTACGGTTGTTTTACAGAGAATTTATCAGAGCTCAGACTCACTCTCAGGAGCCTTATGGGACTGCAGAGGCAGCAGGAGCTAAACGGGAGGGATTAAAAGCACTGGTCTGAGGAAGAAGTACTATTTTATGTGTCAGCCATGTGAATAAGAATCATGTATGCTGCTTTAGCTATAATCCCTGGAGTTTGAGCTCAGCATGTGCAGATTTTCAGTTGGAAAGAGGACACAATGAACAAGGGAGACCAGAAATGAATTGGCATCTCAAGTACAACTGTAAAGAATCTTGAATGACCTTTGTCTCACTGAGGATAAACAGGAGCATGCACTTTTATTAGAATGACTAGAATGTAGTATGGAGTGCAAGATGGCACTTCTGTAATAAAACCTTATACCATAACAACCAATCTTCCTTTATTTTAAGTGGTTCAACTGAAATTTTATAAGATGCATCATTATATTTTATTCCTTTGGTGCATAACAGATACTCTCCTATGAGAAAGTACAGTATTATCCTGTTCTAGTCTTTAGGACATCTCACTTAGGATCACATAGAATAAAAGTCTAGCTCTCTTATAAAAAGTCAACAGAGATAGGAACAGCCTCACACTTGCAGGCACTTGTTCTCATGGGGGATTTCAACCACCCTGACATCTGTTGGAGGGATGGTATGGCCCAGCACAAGCAATCCAGGAGGCTCCTTGCTTGTGTAGAAGACAACTTCCTTATGCAAGTAATAGAGGAGCCAACAAGGAGAGGTGCTTGACCTCGTGCTCACCAACAGGGAAGGGCTGGTTGGAAATGTGATGCTCCAGGGCAGCCTTGGATGCAGTGATCATGAGATGGTAGAATTCGAGATCCTCAGGACAGTGAGAAGAGTGTGCAGCAAGCTCACTGCCCTGGACTTCAACAGAGCAGACTTTGGCCTCTTCAGGAACCTGCTTAGTAAGGTTCCATGGCATATAGCCCTAGAGGGCTGGGGGCCAAGACTGTTGGATGATATTCAAGGATCACCTGCTACAAGCTCAGGAGTTTGCATCCCAACTAGAAGGAAGTGCAGCAGGAGGGCCAGGAGACCTCCTTGGATGGATAAGGAGCTGCTAAGAAAAATCTGAAGCAAAAAAGAGGCTTATAAAAGGTGGAAGCAAGGACAGGTGCTCTGGGATGAATACAGGGGTGTTGTCCAGGAAGCTAGGGACTAGGTGAGGAAAGCTAAGGCCCTGTTAGAATTAAACTTATCAAGGGATGTTAAGGATAACAACAAGGGATTCTATAGGCACACTGCAAATAAAAGACAGACCAGGACCAACTTAGCCCCCTCCAGAAGCTATCGTGTGAACTGGCTACACAGGATTTGGAGAAGGCAGAAGTTCTGAACGACTTCTTTGCCTTGGTCTTCAATGGCAAAGGCTCTGACTGCACCACCCAAGTCTTGGAAGGCAGATGCAGGGACAGGGAGAATGAAGACCTTGGGCTCACTGTAGGAGAGGATCTGGTTCGAGACCATCTTAAGAACCTGAATGTACACAAGTCCATGGGACCTGATGAAATCCATCCGCGGGTCCTGAAGGAGCTGGCAAGTGAAGTTGTTAAGCCACTGGCACTGGAAATACAATCCCCATTTTCAAGAAGGGGGAAATGGATGACCCAGGGAACTACAGACCAGTCAGTCTCACCTC
>NDXB01006406.1:53215-86646 GCA_002631895.1 Agapornis roseicollis | reverse complement strand
GGTGCAGTGCTGTGGTTTTGACTTTCAGCCTGGGAACAGCACTGATAACACCGATGTTTTTAGCTGTTGCTCAGTAATGTTTACTCTGACCAAGGAGTTTCTGAGTCTCATGCCANTGATAACACCGATGTTTTTAGCTGTTGCTCAGTAATGTTTACTCTGACCAAGGAGTTTCTGAGTCTCATGCCATTCCAGGGAGGAGGGGAAGCTGGGAGGAAGCAGAGACAGGACACCTGACCCAAACTGACCAAAGAGGTATTCCATACCACAGCACGTCATGCCCAGTATATAAACTGGGGGCAGTTAGGCAGAAGAAACACAGAACAGAATGACTGCACAACAGAAGTTCCTCAGATCACTCAGATCACATGGGCACTTGCAGGTATTGTCTTATCCCAGGTATGCATGTTGCCATGGTATACTCCAGTGCCACTGGCTGTCCACACCAATCCATTGACATGGGAGGCATCTCTCCCAGCTGTAATATAAACAAACACATCAAGAGGAATCAGTTCTTGAAACCCAGCTGGACTCAATGCTATGGAAAATAAAGCCACATGGTACAACATGTTTCCTTATCCAGTTTTACTTATGGACCGGAATCAAAGACTTCCTCATAACACGGGAAATCTCTCTGTCCCCCAGTATTTAGATGTACAAAACCAGCCCTTTAGACTGCTGTAATTCCTATACTTTTGAGAACAATTCCTATTCTTCTAAGAGAACACTGTCTGTATGAGGTTTGCCATTACAACTACACCCACTGGCAGGAGAAAGGAGAATAAATCACTTTGTCAACCCAAATAAAAATAGCATAATCTCTGGTGTAGAAACAGATTCACCAACTGCTGAGTACTATTGCAGGCTTAGGTTATGTCCTTTGTCATTTTTTGTACTATGCAAATACTCTGCAGTTCTGCTAGACAGTGCCTCCACCTTCACCGTGTTAGCATTGTGACATATGTTACTAAAGCCTTTCCAGTGCTGGCAAGGTCAGCACAAATGCTCAGCAACTCCAACATTTTTTTCTATCTTTTGTATGAGGAATAGAAACCCTGCCTGGAAAAGGTGGATTCACTGCAAGACTTCTCCTTGTCTTCTTTCAGGTATGGGTCATCAGAGGCAGACTGAGGTTAGATTGAGCTCATAAAAAGACACAGAAAATGCAGACTGCTGCAAGAATCCCAGGCCCATCTCGTTTCCTCCTTTCCCTGTTCTAAGTTCATATGAAAACTCTGCGTGATTAATTTTTTAAAATTGGGAAAAATGATGCCTACGGCATCTCTAATCAGCTTGTTGGCAAGGTACATGTGACTGCTGCAGTCCTGCACGGCAAATAAGCTACATAGAATTTTAATACAGAAATTACCGCTTGCCACTTCAAGATAATGACTACCTATGAACCCATTTAAGACATGTGTGCATGTGCATTAACAAGAGGGATAAATTGCAAGCTCCTTCAGAAGAGGAGGTGGCAAAATTAGTTTTTTACCAGATGAACTATCCCATAACACTCGAGAATGGTAAAAGGAGTCATCTAGGTGAGGTAATCTCACAGAGTACATCTGTTTTACAATTCTCCAGGGTCAGATAATGGCAGCATAACAAAAACACTCATCAACGTAACAACACCCAGCATTAAAGTAAAGCCAGTAGTCTACCAAATATATTGGCATGGACATTTCTTCAGACAGAGAAAATGTTGATAACTGAGGAAACAACACTAGGAAAAAAAAGAGGGTTTGGAGGGCACACCTATCTACTATAAAGAAAAGAACCACCTGAAAAAATGGCATCATTTCCCACCCCTGTGCTTGTCCTCCTGACCTGTCCCTGAACATCTCTGCTTTTCAGACACGTCCATATAATCCTTCTGGGCTACAAAAGGCCCTCACAACAAAAGGTGGTGTACTTCCTCTGCTTATCTAGCATTACCCAGCCCAGTTATAAGTCAGGTGCAGACAGACAGAGATTCAGAGGTCACTGGTTATTTTTAAGCTCCATCTCTCTAGGAAAAGCCTTTCCCATGGATGTTACTTATCAGTTGAAGTAATTGTGTGTACTCTAGAATACATCAAGACATTATTATGCTAAACAAATCTACAGCAAACTTCTCTCTAGGTACACAGAACTAACACTATATATTATTATGACACAGTGATGGACAAAATTTGGCAGAAAATGTTAAGACATAAAAATGCAAGAATCTGCCCACAAAGGGGGGAAAAAAAATACATAGAAAATCAGGACCCAAATAAGCATGCCTAGGAACAATTTTCTCATACTTGGGACTAGCAGACCCTGGGAACACCAAAAAAAAGAATCACAAGAAGAAACAACCTATTGTTGCATGACTCTGCCATAGTCAAGCAAGAGAACAGCTAGCTTCAAAAAACAGCCCAGCTTTCTAATTAGTTTCACAATAGTGTATGAATGTATTCAGAATAAAAGAGATGACAATGACAAACACTGTAATAGGTGAAAAAACTGTAGGGTCTTTACCACTGTGGGTAGATAATAGATTCATTGCAGCTAGTCTTCTCTGTTTAGAGTATAAACCCAACATGTGCACAAAATTCCTAAACGTTTGATTCTTGTCACTTTATATAGGATATATAAGTGTAAACACACAACTCTACACTACTTCATATTAGTAGGATGACAACCATTTGACCTGTAGACAGCATGAAAATGCATGCGCAACAATATTTGCTAGAAATTCTTGAGCATGGCATGTTGTCCTCCTGTAGACAACTGCAAGGAATTCCCAAAAGAGAACAGAAGCTGGGAGGTAGATTTAGCCTTTCAAAAAGACTTCTACAGAGTTTTTGCATTCAATGCAATAAAGTAAGTGACTTAGAAAAATGAAAAGAAAGTTTAGTTATGGATTAAAAAACTTAAGAGGAGTGTGGTTTAAAGCAGAAGATCATTGAGTTACAGTATACTTAAGGGAATTGTAATAACATTAATGCTCTTTGCTGTGTTTATTGATGAAATGGGAAATGAGATAAAAAGAGGGAAAAATTAATGATGGGACAGAAGTAGTAAGAATTCTAAGAAAAAAATTCTGCAATCAGAGTAATATTCGTCATCTTTATAGGTAGTTAGATAATACTGTACTTGGTTGGTTGGTTGGTTTACCTCCATTTCATGTTAGTGTTTTCTTTTTCATACACATGTTCTCACTAATTTATAGCATAGCAGGAGGAAATCTTAAGAACATTTAATTGTCATAGTCATGTTCCCAGCTTTTTATCTTTTGGTACTTAAAATCAGACTCGAATGCAAAGAAAGAGGATTAGGTTAGGCTGTAACTGAGGTAAAAATGTTTTGCAACTCTAAAATCATAATAACTACAGTAAGAAAAGAGATGGAAAAATCCATCATGCTAGGGAATATTTAGTCACATATGAGCAACCAGAGCAAAAAGCTAAGCTGTGCAATTGCCTTGCTTCTGTGGCAGGGGATGCCAATGCTAGGTTTTTTTGCTGAAGAGGAAACTGCTAAAGCTCAGCCTTTGCAATGAGGACATGGCAGTAAGTACTTCTGATCTTGTGTCCTGTAGACAGCTTTTGGCAATGAAGTCTCTGATATAGTTGGCTGTACTTCTTTTATTTTTTAATTATTGTTAGTTTTAGTATGACAGTGGTTTTTTGTGTGTTAACAGTGATACCAGGCCACAATGGCATCAGCACTTCTAGCTGAGGGGCTACAGAAGACTGTAAAGCCATCTACATTCTGCTTTAATGTAGCATTGAGATCAGTGCTACTTGACACCAGAAGGAGCTTCATGAAAGCCAAGTAATTATACAGTTAGCTTTCCTTTAAAATAATTCCATAGCTGCTATAACCTGTTAATAACTTTTTGCAATGTATGAAGTATCTCTGAAAGTCACACACTAGGCAAAATATTCCTGATCTCTCTTTAATCCCACTGATAAGTTTCCAGAATGATGTTATAGTTCAATTACATTATTCTTCTGGTAATACAACAGGAGATGAGGGTGGGTACTGAGTCATTACTCAAGTCTGCAGTTGTAACATGCTTTTTCAGCACTGATGCAAGGGAAAGATGGTGTCACTTTGAAATTCCAACAGAGAAAGATGGAAAAATTCCAATTAATTCCAAATGCACAAAAAGAGAGAAGGCTGTACAGATCTGAAGTTTCCATTAGAAGGCTTATAAGAGGCCAAAATTATAAAAAGCTTAAAATTAAATTTATGTGAGTAAAAATCACTGCATAAATATAACAAAATCCCTGTGGAGAATAAGAATTTTCCTAAAACAAAGACATCTCACTGACCCTACATGGGTGTGCTAGTCTCTTACCTGCAGAAAAAAAAGAAGTGACCTCCATGTATTGAAGGCTTGATTTAAGAAGTGAATCCCTGAGAGTTTTTTATGGTGCCCACAGATGGCAGTTCGGATCCAGCAAGGCTGTTTTTCTTACCACAGAGATGAAAGCCTGTTGAAGATGAACAACTACCTCTGCCTTCTTTCATTTTGCAAGGTTGCAAGCATGCTGATTGCAACACAGGAGCAAGTTTTGAAAAACTACTGTCTGCATACCTGAAGGATGTGATGAGCCAAAAGGTAACCTTCTGGTGTTTCACTAACCTCTTGTAGAGCTACCAGCAACACCTCTGCACTATCACAGAGGCAGTTTTCTAGCATGAAAATAAAAGAAAAGATGATATCTTATTAAGAGATAGAACTGAAGCCACCCATTGTGTGTACAAACAACCCAGAATGATCATATGCTTTAGGAGCATTTCCCCATCCCAAAGCCACCGCCTAAGATTATTCCCAAACACACATCACAGTCATTACACAAAATAGCTGGTCTTTCAAAGCAATGATAAATTCAGAGTACAGTTAGGGTCAGTAAAGATCAGGTAAGAACTTTATAAAATCAACTGTGTCAGTGAGAGCATCCTAATTAAATTTCTGCTCAGGTCAATGACCAGCAGCTCCTGTGGTGCCCCTGATTCCCTCTCTTCCCACCTTCTCCATTTCCCCTGTGAAACTTGTCAATACAGCCACACAATCTTAAGAGACTAGCTGCATCTCAATGGTAGTCAAAGTTAAATTTGTATAGCTCAGTCTTCCCATGTGATGTGGAAACTCAGTAAGATAAAATAAGCACACCAATATGAAGTTTTTCTCTCAGAAGACACCATAGACACTTCGAGGAATGACTTTGTTATCTTTACACTGCCCTGGGGACAACTCTTCTCTTTCTTAACTCAAAACTATTCAATAAAAATAGAAAAATCTCCAACAGGATAACTTGCAGAAAATTTTATTGTATATTTTTCTTAATATTGCCTATCTTATTTTATAAATAGCCCTTTTTGGGCTCCAGGCAGAAGAGTTTATGAGCTCCTAGCACATCCCAGTGGGTTTCACAGATTATCCATGTCTATACAACCCCCCCTCCTATCTAGCAACTAAACATCACCATAGACACACTGAAGAGAAGTACATAAACTGAAAAACTTTCATTGTAGCACCTAAAATCCAGGCTCACTGTTATTTTGATGTTCTGTAGAGACTTTCTTACAACTACTGCTTTATTTGTATTATATTTGTTTTGGTCTACACAAGAAGAAAATGTCCTTCCTTTCATCAAAGTTATTCTGAAACAAATCCTTGGAAACCTGTGTGGACACAGCACCTTCTGATCTGCAATCAGAATGCGGCCTAAAGTCAGGATTTATAAACCTGGCAGTAAAATTTATGGCAGCACTTAAAAATGACACAGTTTAATTAAAATGAGAGATGCTAGGGGAGATTTTTTTTTCTTCTTTTTATATTTCATGGCCAGACTGCAGTGGTAATTGAAGACTCATCTCATTATTATGATCTTAATCATAATTATTTTTCTTTGTTTAATGTTCAAACAAAGTTTCGTTTCTATCTTCCATTTCATTTTACTGATTTTGATCTTACTAGCAGCCTGGAGAGCCTTGTTTAATTCTCCTACATGTTAGGACCAAAGAAGAGAGCTAATTAAAAAGAAAAACTGGGAAGGACAAAGAAGGTTCAGGGCAAGGTGGGGGGGGAGCATCATAACAACAATTGCCAATAAATGTACGCATAATCAGCAAACAGAATGATCAAGGTATTATTCCAAGTAGTAGTCTCCTACCTGAGTAGTTCTGCCTTTTCTTGCTAGGCCTGGAAGCAAGTTTCTGCTTGTATTTTCGTGAGGCCCTCAAACATCAAAATTTCCTCACACATCTAAATATTTTCTTATTTATTTATTCCCATTCATCTTATGAAAAAATATAGGACGATTTTAAAGAGCATATAGGCCCTCTTTGTGAACTGAAAAACCAGTGTGACATGAACATCTATTTATTACAGAAATCATGAGTTCCAAGTATTAATCGTGCAACAGTTAAAATGTGTCAATCCAACTGTCGTTCCCTTATAATGATTATAGCCAAAATGTTACCCTCAAATTTGGCCTAGCTGACTTTCTCAAGCAAGTGCTAGCAGACACAAAATATTACTCTGCCAGGAAGGGAAGAGTATATCAGAACCTGTCATACTAGGGAGCTTAATAAAGCAAAAGAGCCAGGAGGTCACTGTGGAATTCTCACAGCTTTAAGAGGAATTCACATGCATACACACCATCCTATTAATTTGAAATGTCTTCAGGTATCTTTCTGCCTCAGCTGACATTCCACCTGGGAATGGGTATCCCATAGATCCTGTACCACAACAGCCAACCATGCAGAGGTTGTAGCAGGTATAGGTGTCTATCACAGTTAAGCACCTGAATCACTTTTACCTGTCTTTCACTGCCTGCAAACTGTAAGCTTGTAAAAACATTCCTTGTAACAGTTCTACTCCTGATACTGCATTGTCCAACACAATCCATTGACGTTGGTTGGGATATTCAACATTCTGTTTTATAAAAGATCATATTTCTTCTTCTTCTTGCATTGGTATAATACAAGATACATAGAAGGCATGCAGGATTTAAACAGGTGGAAGTTAGACTCAGACAGATTGCACCGCAAGGTGCTTCAGAACAAGGCATAATTTTAAGAACCAAATTGCAGCTTCCATGCTCACGGTCCAACTGCATCCCAACTCCACGACAAAGGAAATCTAGGCACCCAGACTAGCCAGAAGCTTTGGCAAGTTCTCCCAGGCATCTTGCAAGAGAATCCACGACTCCAGGGAATGCTGTAGAGCTACTCTGCAATTATCCAGATGCCACTGTTTGTAACACCCAATGTGCGTTTCCTCTCCCATATTCAGAAGGAATAAGAAAGATTAGCATTTAGAAAACAAACAGAATTAGTCTCCTTAACTACTGGGGCTTCAGAAGACTCTGGCAGAAATTATCAGCAAAGATACTTGCTTTGAATTACAAAGAGCAACAGGGAGACTGACTTGTTAAGCTTTCAAAATTGCTTTCATTCCATTTACACCAAAGAAATCACACACTGCTCAACACTTCTAATTTTCAATCACAGCTAGCCAACCTTGATCCCATGGTCTCTTATTAATTTTTCCTTCTCTCACTCTCAAGCAGCTATATTAGTTCTCCATTTTAATGTGCTTTCATCCTGTGTGATTTAGATTCCAATGGCCAAACTGAGAACTTCTATTACAGGTATCACTTAAATTGGATGAAGGGCTTCAGACTGCTTCTGTTAATAGAGAACAGTTGATTGTTTATTAGTGATATGCTTTTAGCTTGTATTTGAGACACTGCTGCTGTTTTGCATTGAGGAGGCAATTCAGAACTTTTAACATTGCCCAGACCCAAAAGGTCAGTTCAAGAGAGCTGCATTATAATGCAAATATCACACAGATGCAAATCTTATTCCATAGACACATCCTAAAACAGATCACCCCTCAGGCTTTTTCCTTAGGTGGAGCTATTTAGGATGAATTCCATACATACATTTTCAAATAAAAGGAAGGGCAAGAGGTACCAAATATTATTTTTACTTACTCTGCATTCAGAAATAGCTGTTGAAGTAATTAGTATCCTATTTTCTTGGATGTATAGACAGTAACACACATCAAAAACAGGATTAACACATCAGGTATGCTATCAAGTTACCTTTAAAGGCCAGTGCAAAGAGGGTAAGACTTGTCATACCTTGATGGTGTACTTCTTATACGACTGTGGCTTTAGCCCTGGTTTACTTTATGGAGAGCATAAAATCATTTGTAATTAAAAATCAGTATTATTATACTTTATAAGATGGCAACTGAGAAAAGCCAGCATTTTCAAGGAAGCCTTAACCTCCAGAAGGTGAAAAATTACAGATTTATGCTCGTCAGGCTACTACTATTCCTGGGTTTATGATTAGTATGAATTTCCCCAAAACATATATTTAACTGCCAACATTTAGGTTCAGATGGCTAAGCTTTAATGGGTCACGTAAGTTATGCTTCATAACATTCAACTATAGATTGCACCATAGGCTCTGTTAATAACAAAGAAAGAGGCATTTTTAGGGCCCCAGGATCATTCATCCTCGTTCCATTCCCTGCAAATGGAGTTTAGCAGTTTCCTCAGGTGGAGACACACCATAAAGGTCTACATTTGAGCAAATGAATCACTCTCAAAGAGGCAAAGGGCAAGTTCCCACTTTGCAGTGGAGGGCTGGGTGAAGATCCCTGAGCTAGTGGTGATGGAGCTGGCATATGGACAGACAGCAGCAGAGAGCCACATAGCAAAATTAATCTGGGACCCGGGAGCAGCAGAGTGCTGCACTCAGAGCAGTAAGTTCTGCTTTCCAGACAGCTCTGCTTGCAAAGCCACATTCACAAAGAATGCTCCTCTATACCAGGAAATACTATCTTAATTTTAATTGTTGAATATAAACAGTTGGATACTATTCAGCTTCAAGTGAGGCCCACTAATGCACTATTTACAATGACTGCTTGCTGTCAGAATGCTTTCAGACATATATTCAGGGTTCATTTATATTTTACACGTCTAGAAAAAAAGATATTATTCATAATCCTAAAGAATATATGACAAGGAAAAGTAAATAAACACCACTTGTACTGCAGAATTAGACTTTTAAACTGGTGCAAAGCCTGTATTTCAGTACCTCTGGATATTTAATGGCAAACAACAACTTATTTTTTTTCAAATGCCTGATGCTTGACAGAGTATTAACTTCACAGCTATAGATCATTATGCCTCACTTCTACAAGACAGGTCTGTTTATGTATCTATCTACATATCTCTTCATGAAAACACAAGTTAGTTTGCAAGACCTCACATTTCAAGTTTTCTGGAAGTGAATTAAGAAAAAAATCCTACCAAAATAACCCAACTAAAACCTTTCCTGCCATGAAAGTCCCTATAAACACTGGATAACAGTAAATCACCCTCTAACAGTACACAATTAAATAAAGTCTTTCAAATAAAAAGATTACTTAATCTACTGAGAAAGAACTTGCTGTTATGCTTGGATGTGTTTTAAAAAGGAAAGGTTTTGTAACTGGTGACTTCAACAGAAAACATTTTCTTAATCTTCTCTCTCTGGCACTTAGAAGATTTGTTTCTATCTGCTTTAAGTGCTAATGGGAGTATGAACAATAGTTACTAAGAAGGACTTACTTGAGGATGCTTATTGGAGCAGCATGCGTTTTTCAAATGTACTTGAGTTTTGAAGTTAAAGTTATTCATGAATAATAAGAAATGTCTGTTCTCTGTATTTGTTTCCTCTAAATTAGAGTGTGTCCATTTTCAGGGAATATGTTTTGGATGTGACATCATGTAAAATCTAGAGGGCATTTCTCTTAGGAATGTCTCCAACCTGTGACAAATCCATTGCAAGTTAAAATCTCCAGCAGTTATGTTTTTCACCCAAAGAATTAACTTCAGAAACTGTTGAGCTAGAGTTCCATGTCAGCAGTTTCCAGAACAAATCTGATCACTTCACAAACAACACTACATCTACAGCAACTGTCAGTCCTACCTATAAATTTAGCCTTTGGCATTAGAACAGAAACATGAAAGTCATGTACTTTGTTCCCAGTGCAACACTAAGATAGGACTGCCTGTGCCCATTGTCTCCAGAGGAAGAACAGAATGATACTCCCACTTCATACCCCCAAGGTCTGACACCACATTTTAGTAAATAATGCTTTACCCTTCAGACGTCCATTAGGATTAACTACCTGTATGTGTAAGAATTAAATTTCAAGAAGTAACATGAAACAAGGCTGAGAATAATGGGATAAAATAGAGAACAGGAAAATACACTATATTTCCTGCCCACAGCTCATGTGCTCAACGGGTGCTGCTTGACTTCTTCGTTTTGCCAAGTTTCCTCTGCTGTCACAGTTACAGACTCAAATGCTCTTCCAGAAGTTTGAACCCTTCAGATATGAAATACCATAACAAAGTGTAACATCTGCTCTGGAAAACAATCCTCACTTGACAGGAGGAGTTAATTTTAATGCTTTATATGCCTCTTAAACTTATAATTACCAGAGCTATAGAAAGTAACGCATGACCTACAAAGCTAGTTACCCAACATGTCAGTGTGCAGTGAAACACTTTGGCCAGGAACATTATAAACAAATAAACACATAGTTCTATAGCAGCTTTATCTCTGTTACTTTAGAATTAATCAGAAATCAGTAATTTGTTTTGCTGACTACCCAGTGCTGGCTCTCTCACAACAGGGTGATACAATTTTGCCTCCATTTCTATGAGCAACACCAGGACAGGAATTTCAACAATACCTTCTATGCAAAAGTTAAGCTGATTTAAACCTTTTTTTTTTTCCTGGTAGGAAATTTTACTGTATTGCAGCTGATTCACACTTGGGGTTTTCTTTCTCATACGAACAATGTATGATAGAACAGTTCCCTTAAAAAAATTAATAAATCAACCTCTCTTGCTCATATTTCTACACATTTCTTCATGTCTTTGAAATATGTATGATCAGCCTAGGATGTAGCCCAAAATGTACAACATACAGACTGACCTTATAACAGGATCTCTTCAATCCAAGTAAAACTTCTTTCTGAAAAAAAGATAGCAATTATTGATCTCTTTCTGTTTCTCCTATCTTAATTTCCTGAACTTGCCCTTGAAGACTTCTGTATATAAAAAGTGAATAGATAGATAACACAGCAGGTGACAACAGGAACTTTTCATTATTATAATAGGATACATACCACAGCACATCAAGCATTAAGCACTCCCTAGATTTTCTTTTTCCCTGTGGAATACCTTGCCCTGGAATACACAAAGGATTTTAGTTTGCTTTTATTGAAAATGAGCAATGGATTCTGCTGTTTGGATCACTGGTGACATATTACTGCATTTGATGATTTTGTTATTATTTAGGTATCTGTTATTTGTCCACCAGTATCTTCAAGCAAAGAAAGTTTAAAGAAGTTCACATTTTATCTTAACAGATAGGGGGGAAAAGGTGGTTGCCCAATCAGGACTAAGCAGATACAAAACTTCTCAATGAAAAAATATCCCAGCTTCCAAAAAACAGGTTTAATGTAGTTTGAAGGGTGATCAGAGTTTTGACATACTTCTCCATTTATTGATCTGGCCGCAATAAGGCACATATCAAGACTGCCATTTGAACAACACTTTTTTGAGCTGGGCATGCTATCTGCACGTACAGAAAGCTCTCAGTCACTGAGTGACAGCAACTATTGCAGGTACTCACCCTTAAAGAAAACATATTTTCCGTTAATACCCGCAAGTGCTTTGCTAACAGGATTTTCCAAAATCTGGATTATCATGGCTTCAGCATGCTTTATTGATCTCTTTTATTTCTTTATTGGAGCGTGGCTAGAAGCAAGATGATCCACTTCATATACTATCCTGACCTTCCCCGAAGCTTGGCAAAAAAACCTCAGGCATAGCTGAAAGTATGGACATCATGTAAAAAATTAGATTTTGAAAAGGCTTTTGAAAAATCATTCTCCAGCTAAAGGTCACTGAACACTAGTTAAATTATATAAGGAGGCTGGGAATTAAGATTATGCACCTTTGGCTGTTTTCCTGCTTTATAGAATGTGAGAACAATTAATAATGGAGAGAGCTTACAGTATTTAATGATTCAGTGTGCTTAGCAGAATTACGCATGCTATTTCCAAGACACCACAACAAAGACTGAATCGTTTGACAGACGTATGCTCTTCTGCCTGCACAGGTTATCATCTTGTTCCTTCATGATTTTTGAAAGCTCTACCCCATTCACAGCTTCTTTCCTGAAGAAGACAAGACAAACACAATCCAGATTCCTTTTCCTTAACTGATTTAGAATCATTAAGTAGTTTAGAGTTGGAAGGGACCTTTAAAGATCATCTAGTTCCAACTCCCCTGCAATGACCAGGGACATCTTCAACTAGATCAGGAGGCTCAGAACTCTGTCCTGCCTGACCTTGAATGTTCCCGGGGATGGGACTTCCACCACATCTGGGCAACCTGTTCCAGTGCTTCACCACCCTCATAGTAAAAAATTTCTTCCTAATATCTAATCTAAATCTCCCCTCTTTTGGTTTAAAACCCTTGCCCCTTGTCCTGTCATTATTGGCCCTACTAAAAAGTCTGTCCTCATCTTTCCTGTAAGCCTTGAAAGGTCACAAAAAGGTGTCCCCGAACCCTTGTCTTTTCCAAGGTGAGCAATCCCAACTCTCTCAGCCCTCAGTCCTCTTTAAGTTCCAATTCTGGACCCAAAGGTTTACCTTCAATTACACCTGAACTTCCAGTTACCTTCAAACAAAACAAAAAATACAAAAATACCCAGGAAAGAGCGAAGATCCATTCCCAGATTAATAACCAGTTACAAGAAGGGGCCAGCTTTTGCAGCAGAGAAAGACTACCAGCGGGGTCTGTGTTACACTCTATTCTGCATCCCCAGCATCTGCATAAATCAGAAATCTGAGAACAGAGAAGACAGCAAAGGGAAACATTTTCGGTTTCAAACAGAAAATGTTTAAACCAGGAATTATTAGGAAGGAAACTGGGAGCATGATGGAAACAGATTACCAAGACCAGAGGTAAGGCAGAGGTGTGTGGGTAGCCATCAGGCTATGCCTGCACCCTGGGCATTTCTGAGAGTGCAAGAGTCAGAGCAAGGCAGTCTGAGAGCAGGCTCTAGCAGACAAAAGTCTAGGAGTTGAACCCAGCTCAACAGCCATCTCTGTGATGGCTCCCTGTACCCTGTGTTGGTCTCAAACCTGCATTAATGTTTGTTAGAGAAAGAAGAGAGGCAGGAGCTGCAGAAGTCAATATGTTATTTTAATACTTTCATGAGGCATGTGCTTAGAGTAAGAGATTTGAAGGAAAAATGATAGAGGGTAAGAAATAGCAAAACTTCAAACATGATAATGAAAACAGTTGGTTGACAACTTCACTTACATCCCCTCTGTATCAGTTTTCACAGTGGAAGCTGAAAATACATATAGCTGAATGTGAGAAAACAGGAGTTGGAGAACACTGCCTAGGAGGATATGATTCAGAAACACAGGGCACTTTGGGACTGGCAACACTTTCCCTTTCTTAGTCTGTTTCTGAGACAGGTCACAGTTGTGCTTTTTTAATCCCGTGTTATACTGCAAATAGACACTTTGGGACGTACTGTGTAGCAAGGCAAAAAGGTTCAAGGGAGTCTGCTAAAGATCTAATGCAAGCCTTTCTGCGGCTGTAATCCCCTTTCCACCCTAAACTGTACACAAGCCCACAGGAGACAGCATCTGCTTTAGTTTTCTTCATCCATTAATCTGAAACAGAACACCCTGATTGGAAGGAAAGGAGTAAGGAAAGCAACGGAAGGGGCAAGAACACTCTCAACCTTGTACCTGACCAATGCAACACTAGCATTCACTTCAGAGAAACAGAAACAGATTAAATAACTATCTTTATTCACCATCTTTTGTATTAAAACAAATAAATCTAAAATAATATTTGGCACAAACCCATGCCAACTCCCACATTAAACACATACTTTCCTCAGCTATATATATTTACCTGATCAAATCTTTCTTACTCACTCCCGACCAGAGTAATTCCATAAACTTGGGATAATGAAATAATTTAGTTAATAGTTTTAATTAACAGAAAACAAACAATCCCACATTCATTTAGGGGGTCTGCAAAAGGAGGAAAAAAAATAAAGGCAGCAAATGAAAATATAGATAAGGAACATTTTATTTCAGAGAGCTAGCAACTTCTTTCAGGAGTTTTGCACAGACTTTTTCCTATGGCAAAAGTGTATTTAGCGTATAACTAATTTGAGCCCAGACCAGTACTACTACAGAGCCAAGTCAATTTTGGCTCATTATCAGCAAACTAAAAAAGAGTGAAGGGATGCATCATTCCTAATATTTTCCTATTCTAAGGTATATATCTGATTTAGTACCTTAGAAGAATAATAGTCTCATAACTGTAAAACACTGGGATATGAACTGGCCATTTGATAGAACAAAGTTTTTGAGACTATAAGGGTGAGTTTCACTGGGATTACAGAACTGCAGAGTTTATTTTATTTTTTCTTTTCTTTTCTTTTTTTTTTTTCTATGTATTCTGGGCATCTATATTTTTATTTTTCCAGCTATCATAGTGAATGGGTGTTGGAAGCAGCTTCACCACAGCTTTTACACCTTTGCACAGGCTGAGTACAAGCGGTACTATTCTTGTGTTTCTCACATATATAAATAAGAAGCAATTTCTTGCTTATTGGAAAACAATAAACAAAAAATATTAAAAGAACCCAGGAGAATAAGTCTAGTTTCTAATGAAAGGTTTCATGACATGGCATGTCCCACTCACCCATACGTCCTCTGCTTTTTGATGTTCTCCCTCCTTATTCATCTCTGCTGAGTACTGCCAGACCTTACAGTGAGGTTACTTTCAGCACTGCTTCCAATGCAACTAGTTTCTTCTGCATAAAAGATAAGAACAAGTATCTTTCATTTCTTTTTAATGGATTTCATGCCGGAAAGAAAGGCAGGACCATTTAGCAATACTATTTGTGTCATAATAAGCAGAAACAGAAGAGGTTTGAGCTACATCTGTACACCAAGCTTGGCATGCACTCCAAAGCAGGAGTTCTGCATCTCCATGTGTCCCACGCCACTCCTGAAATACAGCTTCTTTACTAAGGGCACCTGTATAGCCCATAGTTGACCCCAGAATATTGTCTAGGTGCAGTTTATGTAAAGTCCTTTAATACAATACACCACAAGATAAATTTAATCAAGCAAATCAGCTTCTTCCATCTTACTTGAATTTGGGAGGCTGGTCAAAACAATACAAGAACAAGTGACAACTTTCAGCAGTTTCTGCTTTACTAATAAAGACTTTGGCTATGACTGAAATGTCTCAGTGGCTGGTGAGACTTTTCAGATGGTCAGCAGAGCTCAGCCCTCAAGAGATCAGGGAATCATTCATAAATGGGATTATCATTTTTAATAAAACCATATAGTGGTTCCTATGGATAAAATCCAGCCAACATGCAAAGCAGAAAACAAACAAACAAACACAACAAATTACACCCAATTTTTTAAAGTTAAATATTTTGCCTACAATGTTCAGGACTGACCATGGATTTTTGTCCATAACAGGTAGTCCTTAGATTGAGAACAACTGGAATATCCTGAAAGAAAGCATGCTGTTGCCCAGACTAACCCTACTGTATTTGAATGGCTAACTGTTAACTGCAGCTGCCTTTAAGGTCTGAATAGAGAAAAAGATTTACTGAAACGTGTTAGGAAAATGCAGCGCAACGTAAACAAAGAAAATTACTGAGATTTGCAAAATTAGGTGCAGGTTTTGACAAATCCAGTAAGGTAGAAAAGATGTCGGAAAAACTAAAGCAGAAGGAAAAGACAGCTGCTGGAGTTTCAAACTGCAGTTTTCCCTATCCCCATGCTGCGGGCTGGAGAAAGCATCACACAGCTCCGGCTCATCTGGTCGGAAGAGTTCACTTTTGCAATAGGCCTGTGGCCATATGTCAAGAAAAGCCAGAGCTTTTGATCCTGTAAACCTCGATCCCATTGAAAACAAGGAGCAGCATAGCTCAGGCTGGGAAGGACGTTGTAATCAAGGGCAACCTGTGACCGCAGGGCTCTGATGGACATGCAGCAGCAGATGAAAATTGGACACCTTAAGCCGATACCACCCCCTGCCTTCCTTCCCACCTGCCTAACAGATGTTGCTGCCCCCAAGGCAGGGATGCCTGATCCACTCATGAATCAACTCCTAACTCACACTGCTTTTCAGCCCAGCATTCTGAGTTAACCTGACATCAAAGTGGGTCTACCACCAGCGGGGTGGAGCAGACAGCTATGGGCAGTAACAGCTTTAGCTGTCTGATGCTAATTCACAGCCGTGTTCCTGACAAAGCCGCTGGCCCTACTGAGCGGCCAGCTGTGCAGGAAGACCAGGATGGTAGTGGTCCCCCATGGAAACAAGCCCCAGCAGAGGAGGGCGTTTTGACTTTCTCTGCCTAAGCACCAGTTTGAGCCTTATCAGTAAATCTCTCCGGGCTCCAAAAAGGACAGTGATTTGGGAAAGAATTCACAGGGGTAGGGAGATTTAAACTCTACATCCACGTTGAGCCCTTGCTTTAAGCTTGGGTTGACTCAAAACACACCTTTTTACTCTATAATTCAGTGTTATGGTGAGTTTCTAAGAAGAACAAGAAGAAATAATAAACTGAATATTTACTGATCTGTATCTACATAACAAATGCAGCCCAATAAGCATCTGAGCAGTACAGAAATCACAACCTACACAATTATTTCAACAGCTGTGTGCTTAGCAGGAAAAGGCCTGACTTCCATATAATATCTCAGGCACTGTATCCCTGCTTAGCCCTAAAAGGAATATCCTGAAGACATTGTTTTGGTTTTAGCTATATCTATCTGAACCAGTACCAAAGCAATAACCCTGCAAAAACCAGCCATCCTAGAAAAAAGAGAGTAATTTTTTTTAGGGGAAAAAAAAATTAACCCAAAACAAAACAAAAAACCAACCCAAACCAAACATGGTAAGGATATGGAAGTTTGTGGAATTTAGAGGTGCTAAAAACCTGACTACATTGAACTCCAATCTCCTCCTTAAAGAGTTCCTGATCTGTTTGCTCGGGGAACAATACTAAGGACAAGACTATTTATAACATGTAATAAAAGTGCAACTTTAGGTCCTTTTAAAAAGTTAGTGCTATTGATCTTAGGTTCTTTATACAAGACGATACCTGTTACTTTCCTAAACATTTACTGAATTGCAGCAAAATTTATTTTTTCATATAAAATGAAAGTGTGTCTGGCACAATTTATTTTTTTATAATGCTATATTAAATCAGTCCAGAGATACCAACAACAGAGCAGTAAATATTTAAGATTACATCTTCTTTCCTACAACATTCTTCTTTCCCTTCTCTATCAGATCTACTGTCAAATAATTCAGTTCCTCCTTTTATTCTTACTCTTCAAATACTCTCGGCCTTTCTGTTACTCTAAGGTCATCAGATTTTACTGGAAAGATGAGCTTACACTGAAAGCCTGAGAGAGCACTTACATAGGTCATGGTCCAAAGCTAACTGAGTCAAGAAGAAACACTTTCTTCTGGACCAGCTCAACATTAAGCTCCAGATATTTATTGCCACTTCTTGTGATCTTATGCCTAAACCTTCAATAATATTACAATGAAGTGTCTATTGGAAAATGGCAAAAGTAAATGACTGAAAATATGCCCAGGTAGAAAATTTGATGTTCATAACCCTTCTCCTATCAAGGGATTCCTGAAAGAGGAAAGCAAGTATTTCTTTTGATTTCTAATAAAAAAATCCGCAAAAGACTTCAAACAAATCTCAGGGAAGTGTTAGGAAAGTAACATTGTCCAGGAGAGCTGGGATAATCCTGCAAGTATTATTCTAACCTGGAATTCCCAGCAGGTAAACAGCTACCTGGCAAGAAACACTGGTGACCATCAGGCCACTTCCTGTGGACAAGAAAAACAAACCTCAACCAACCAGTTACGCTTATATACGATGACACAAGACAAATGCTAGCTACCATCCACAAACACTTCTCCAAAGAAAGCTTTTGTGTTTGCATGTGTCTGAAAAGGAGTTGGGTCAAGTGAGGGTTTGTGTTGGCCAGTTGTTTAGTTGGTCATGGGCTCCTGCTGCTGTTTTTTCTCTCCTAGATGACAGACTTGACTTGTTTTAAATTCTGATGCAAACCACAGCACTCCAGCAAAACTCAACATTTCAGGGGTCTGCCTTTAGCCATAATTATCAGCTCACCTTTGTGCTCTGCACTTTCGAGGGTGGCAGTTGCTATATATTACCACAGCTAGGAAAAAAAACCTCACAAAACAACAAAAGCATTCTTGAAGGGACACCAAAAAGGCTACAAGCTTGTCCACTGACATTTTCCTCCTGGATAACTCAGGCCAGGAGGTCAAAACAATGGCTGACTAACAAGACAGCCTGTGGGGAAAAGGTTACCATTAATAATGCAACAAAAAGGCACTGTGTGCACAAGTAATGGTGGAAAAACATATCAAGAAGACCAGTAAGATACAGGGGTCATGCACAAAATGACTACACGCTACTCAGAGAAGTGATTTTCTGAAAATGATGCAATGTTATTAGCTAAACATCCTTCCAGGTGCTCAGAAACTTATGCTCCCTATGCATTTCCTGTAGAAAACACAGACCTACTAACATTCTCACTTTATTATTAACACAAGTCAGTGCTTTGATGATCTTGCTAGGTGGCTTTCCTGAAGGACCCCTGATATGTGCAATCAAAACAAGCAACTCAAGAAAAACAAAGAGAGAAAAAGAAGGGGAGAATGTGAATGATGCTGTTCCTCCAGATCTGGACTAGAAGATTCCTTGCCCATGGCAATGACTGCACAAGCGGTGGTGGGTCAGTCAGATGATGCCACCCAACTGACACAGTCACCCCTAAAAGTCTACAAACTAATTCAATCTTTGGTCCAACAGATATTGATAATACCAAAAAGATTCATGAGGGATTTCTCAAGGTAGCTAATGTCCATTAACCAAGTCAGCTTAGTGGCAGCTGAGAAAAGACTCCATATCCCACCATTCCCAGACCTGCGAAAAACTGAGTCATGTACAAAACATAGGCAATTTCATAGCAGCATTCATAAAGCAACATCAGCACATAACAAATTTGCATCTGATTTCAAATAAGGTCTGCATATCTTTTTCCTTTCTATTGACCCCAGGATGCAAACCTTCTTAGCAGAAATCCAAAAGCTCCAAAAGTAAGCAGTACAGGCTGAAAAAAATAAATGTACTCTTCTTCAGACATCATTGCACTTCAAATCAAAGGTGGGAGACTTGGAAGCTTACTATTTGAATAGTGTGGATTCTTGATTTCAAAACAAATTCCATTAACAGCATTCTGACAGAAAAAAAACCACCTTCTTATAACACACATGTAATTTTAAGGTTTTAAAAATGCATAGTGCCAGGTATTAAGGAACAGCAAACCTGTTTCATTTCCTTAAAGTTAAGTATTCTCTAGCTCTTACCTTACAGTACTGTAAACCAGTGAACTCCTGTGAATTACAGCAATCGAAGGCTTATATGTAAGTGGGAAGAGAATCATGCTGTCTATGCTCCATAAACTATAAGCAGGGAGAAGAGTTTACATAATGGGTTTATAAACAAAAGCCCTTCATATCTATACTCCATGACCAGAAAATGAATCTGTCCTGCATAAAAAAGGAAAGATGGCCCACCTTACAACCCCTAGTATGAATAATAAATGTGAGATACAAGTGAGTAATTGATATGAAGGAATTACAGATAAATCACTAACAGTTTTCCTTGCATACAGTAGCTTTGGAAGGGGTTTTGCAGTTTATTAGTATGAAAACAGGTCTTCTGTACAAGATGGCATGCATGCAAGAGTATGTAATTGTAGTGAGAAGATGAAGACACTGTGTGAATTGCGCATTTAGTAATCTTTATTGTTAAACAAACCCACCTCCTACCAATGGCAAAATGGAAAGCAGTTTCAGAGTCTTTGCACTGTCTTTTGCATGCTTAACACAATGTACTTGCAAAGAGGCTTTTAATCACTGTCTTCAGGTACAACACAATAAAAATGATTTCAGAGCTGCTTTTGGTGAGGTAGTAGGAAAACAAGCCTCGGCAGGATAGCTTTCCCTTGTGAGCTCTGTACAAGAGAGGGAAGTAACAGAAGTTTCAGTTTCCTAATACACTTCCTAATTCTGATCCCAGTCTCACGATTTCAGCCAGTCCTTATTGCAGGCTACTGAAATAAAGACTTAATGGGACTATGAGTGAGGCTTACTAAAAACAGCTAAGAGTTACCTATTTCATCAAGAACTAATATATATGTCGTACATATATATATATACACACAGGATAGGTCAAAAGACTATCCTGTCTATAATTGATCATATTTGGAAGAACAAACCAAGCTTCTTCATTGCAGTGTGTCTGTTGTGTCAGCATAAAAGCTCCAGCTACTCGGGGTTAGACATCCAAAGCAATGGGGAAGCTAAGGTGTGCTCAAGTAAAAGTGTTTTTCCTGTGGCTTAAGCACTCCCTGAAAAGCTCAGAAACACAGAGGCATCAGAGCATCCAAGTCCCTGCAAACATGACAATCTGATTTTGGACTGGCACACACTTTTCATCCTTTATTTAATGAACCAATGAATTCAACCTAGTGTTAAAGCATACTATTCATGTCTCAAGTGCTCTGTTACATTGTCAGATTTTATTCACCCTGTCTGACAGAAAGTTTATCTGGGCATAAACAAGGAAATGATACAGTGCCAATTTGTGTGGCAATTCTAATGGGGCCAGATGTCTATTTCATCCTCTCGTATAAGCTAATACCCTTCAAAATGCAAGAAAAGGACATGCAGAGAGGACAAGCCAGTGAATGAATACTGAAGCACCTACCTTTAAAGAACCTGACCCAGAGAGTGGATAGGGTATGAAGTAGGCCTGCACTCCATCACAAGCACACATCTTTGCAAGCCAATGAGATAGCTGTTCTGTACTGGGTTATTAGGGAGTTGTGGGGGTAACTGGGGAAAGATTTGGTTCAGAGGGCAGTAGCCACTAGCGCTCTTGAGGAAGGGGGAGAGCAGGCCAGGAACAGCCTCAGCTGCCATCGTGACATGCATCTATATGAGGATTAAGTCTACACCTGGACTAAAGCAAAATGTCACCAGCATCAACTTCTCTAAAACTTCTGGCAGTGCCAGCATCAGCTGGCGGTGCCTGGACAACCTGCACAGCCAGCAGCACGGCAATTCTGCCAGCCCACTCCTCCCTCCCCAACATGACAGCTCATTTCCTCTTCTCTGTCCAAAAACAACCAAACTGAATCAAAACTGCTGTAAAACGATGGACATGATGAGAAGGGGGCAACTGAACTGACAAACAAGATTAGTTCAAGGAAACAAATGTTTGTTACAGAAAGAGTTACCTTCTCCCCATTTGTCAAAGGGGACAAGATACTGCTCATTTTGCAGGCATGGCACTTGGGACAAACAGGCACTGAAGAAAATCCAGCTCTGATCCTTTCTGGTCAACTCCTCCCTGCTCACACATGCTTGTTCAAGTTATACGAACTGGTATAGGAGGTATGAGGGTCAGAAGAGACTGTAGTCATGGCCAACACTATTTCACGCAATAGCAAACCCTGAATTAGCCAAGACCCCTGCAAGCCTCATACACTGTACTTCATTAAGAACTTTATTTGAAAGGGAATTAAAGTAACTTTGCACAAAGCAACTGATAAAAAAGGCACAAGTTATTGTTCGTATGACACCTCCTTCTGTTAAGGTGACCTCTAAATGAAATGTGGGTGTAAAATGAGTGATCAGAACACCTGGTACACTGCTGAGCATCAAGTAATTCAAAATCTAAATGTGTCTATATAATATCTGAAAGATTACCTTGCTTTATAACACATAAACAATCAGAGGATCAGAATAATTGTTTTGCAAGCACAGGCACTTTTCTCTCCTGTTGTAATCCACTAACTGGGAAGTACATCCAACCTGCACAACAAACAGAGGAGATTAAATTGTTAGCTGTCACACACAAGATAAAACAGAGAAGTCATTTCTGTGTCTCCAGTTGCACAGACTGAACTCAGTTCCAGAACACAGGCAGTCTTTCCAGTTCTAGGCATTATAAGTTCATCAGTCAGCTTTTACTCCTTCTGAAACAACCCTCTTCCTCAAATGCCTTTTAAAAACATCTTTCTCATGATGGATCCTTTGTCTTGTGGTGTCTGGACACTAAGGAGGAATTATGCTCTTATTGTCAGGCTTTTCCCTGCAGAACAGCTGAGCCAAGAGATCTAACACACACCATCCTCTTTTTCTAATAAAAAATGAGGGTCTCTCCTCCAAAAGTCAGGGTTTCCAGAAAACTGCAAAAGTCCCTGATGCAATACTGGCAGTAGTTAACAGCTCATGTACTTCTCTGACATCGTGGAGAGAAACCAGTGGTGAAACTAATTTTGACACGAAGGTGTCATGCTGAATGGCGCTTACAACAGGCATTAAATTAGCTTGCAGTTTTATAACATTTTTATATGGATCCACGATACAGTTAAAACACAAAAAATATTTTTATATGCAACAGAAGCGGAGAATTGTGGAGAACTGCATCTTAAGAGACTGCCATAAGCCAGTCAGAACCAGTCACAACAGAGTTTTGTAACAAAGCAGGTGTCTCTAATTCAAGCATAAATTATTAGGCTCACTCTAGGCACAAAGGGTAAATCTCTGCAGCCTGAAATACCAGTTTTCTAAATACAAAAATACTGATCAGCACTGAGGCAATATTTCAGCAAAGTTGTCCAATTTACGTTTTTTTGAATTTAAGATAATTCTATAGCTCACAAATTAACAGACAAGGAAGTTTTAATTATCCTTAATTGAAACTAAAAGTACAGACCACCCCTGTCTATCTCCACTCACTAGAAGACTTCAGTCATCTGTAATCCCAAATCAGCCACCTGTTTTGTGGCTATAGTTTATACTTGTAGGGTACCTTGAACTTCAATACTTCTCTGAACCTGTATTTTGCACTTGAGCAAACCCCAAATAGTTTAGAAAATCTGGCCCCCACAAACACATAGGAAACAAAGTTGTAGGACAAATTGTAGGATTTCATTTGGGCCTCTGCCATTTATTATGCATTAAAACCCTTGTACATGGGCACAAAAAAGCATCACAAGCTCAAGTAGGTGTGTTTGAAAACTTTAATTACAAATTAAATTCTAGGGGAGATTATTTGTTTACCTACCTATTTAGATGAACTCATTTCCTACAAAATCAGTGTTAAAAGATCCCTTGCCTTCTCTTCTGCTGTCCTCTATTAGTGACAGTAGCACACATAGACAACACAGCTTAAAAATGTAAATTACTATACAGAAACATGTCATGCCTCTGGCAAGTGAGATATACCTACAGGTGGTATCCTGTACCCTCCTGGACTTCCATTACAGTCAATAGAAAGAAAACATGCACAGGTCAGAAGGAACTGAAAAATGGTTGGGGGAATCACATAACAAAAATACACATTTCTCTCTTTTGAATACCCAGGGATTTTAGGGTGACTGCCTCTGATTCAGGCTTTGACCCCTGTCAGAGACACCTGAAGTCAGATAAGATGAATCCCAGCACCTGTAAGCACTCCTCAAGCAGGGACCTCTTCTGACTGAGGAGGCATGGGTAAGCAGCTGAAGGAGAACCTTGCCAGGAAGTGTTGCAGCACAGAAGTCTTGGATTCCATCAATCTTAAATATACACAGGGAGAATATGAAACAGAAGGAAAAAATCAGAGTAAGAGTCTTACTGAGAGGTCCTAGCCTTGTCAGATACCGTATGTCTCAGAAGATCTCTCCCATTTTTTTCCACAAATGTTGTATTATATTTACACTCCATTCAGATTTTGAACAGACATACCCTATTATTAATCAAATTTGTTTTGTCTGTTCTCCAGCTAAAATATCTTTCTTCCATAAATCTGTGTTTAATATTCATCTCCATTTTTCAATGCAAAGTCAGTCCAAACATGTAATTGAAATTCCATTCCTTACTTTAAATGAAGGATATTTTTCATGTGTGTATATACATATATTTACATTTTTTAATGAGATCTATACTAGACCGTGTCTACAGAAGGTTCTCACATAACTAAATATCCAACTAGCAATCTGGAAGACATCTTAAACGACCTCTCTGAAAAAGAACTTGAAACGCAGAAGTCTATATATTTCATAAACTGTTAGCTACTAAACTGTTATGCAAACATCTGCAGGATGAGAACTTTTAAACTATAAGGAGACCAGTGATTCTATTCTCCTAGGAAAACCAAACCCCCCTAAAAATCCACATATATAATTAGATAGTATTCAAGAATAGGATATTATTCTAAGCAATCCAGAACCCAAGTTTCTAGGAGAATACAGGAACTTTCACATTTCTATCAATCACTACTATAGATTTTACTTGTTAATAATTTGCTCTGAAGAAAAGGAAAGTAATTAAAGACAACCATTAATACTGGGACAAAAGAGAAGAGGAGAAAATTTAACCAACGATTAGTGTTCTGAATAAGCACTAAAAGCGTAAGAACAAACTTTTCTTCTATTTTAATTTAATTAAAAAGTTTTTGCTTTCTTCTTAGAAAAGCATAAGAAAAGAAAAATACTTTGGAAATATATTATTTTAACTATAGCTACTTATACTTAAAAGCCATCCAAAATCACATATGCAATATTTAGCAAATTATGTTTCAGGTAGTGACCACTCAGTTGGAGGTTTATCATGCATAAAATTAACTCCCCCAAAATTGACAATAGATTGCATTTTACTGACTTGTTTAGAGTAAAGGATTAGTCATTAGCTCCAGCCCAGACTTTACTGTGACATCATTGTAAATTCCTGCAAGAAAAATACATATCCTTTTTTTCTTGCTGAAAGTGCTATTCCCTCCCTTCGGACATCCATCTCTGGTTGCTGCTACTGCTGTTATATACTGGAATGGTTTTCACACAGTTAGTACATGTATTCACAGGTCTGGCAGAATTTTGACATAGGTAGGTATTTTCTATACCTTTCCTTCTTCATTATGAAAGGTTTGTAATAAGGTTTGTTCCCATACTATTAATTATATGATCTAGTAATCCAATGTGTTTAATTATAGATTTGGAATAGTCCTAAATCAGTCTTTAAAAGAAAATCTCTATTTTACAAGGCTACTCAAGGGACAGTGCAGCATCCTATTTGAATCTCATGAAATGTCTGACTCATTCTCATGCTGCAGGCTGTACCCCCTCACTGCATCACACATCCATTTTCTTCCTTCTGAAATGGGAGGATGTATGAGTCTAATCTTAGCACATTAAATCTTCCAACTATTTTGTCTTCACCAGGACTTGAATCTATTTTCAGTTATTCAAAGCACATTTTCCCTAATGAAGGTCCAGCTTTCTGGGAAATGAGGCCTATCACAGCTGTCATTCACTCAGGTACTCAGCACATGCCATCACCTAAGACAAGTCCAGGTCATGAAGGAGAAGTACAGAGAGCAACCTATGAGTGCCAATTAGTCTTCAGGTTCAAGCTGACTCAGCTTCAGTGGTGAGACACAGTCCAAATTTTGTGTGTACTAGCAATTTTCTGCTTTCTTGTGCCTATGCTCTGGCTATTACCAAGCTTCACTAGGAAGATATTTTTTCTTCGTTATGTGCAAATATAACTGCTGCTTCCTTAGGCTGCTGCCTTTTCTTCCTTTTTGTATTACAGGCTTACAGGCTAACGATCTGTCAAGTAATATTAAATTATTTGCTCTCCTAATTGCCTGTTTTCAAATAATAGATTGTGGAGTAAGGTGACTGCCTTAGTACTTTTCATGTGTATTTCAAAAGAAGAATGTATACATTAGAAACAAAAAGCTCAAACACTGAGAAAACTCTAGTCCTAGTTATTACTCACAGAAAAATTTCATCCACAATATTTTATAAAAATTCTGTAGTATTTATTTTTTCATCCTCTTCCAGTATCAGTTCCTTCAACCCCAAAGTCTAGGAGGTTTTTTCATTCTCAGATCAAACATTCCAAGTTTCCTGAAAATGTAATACTGCCATAATGCTGTATTTTAAAACAAACATATAAACCCCACACGATTGACCCTACTGACATATTTCCACCTTTCAAAAGTTCTTCCTGCATAACATCCAAAAAAATCCACAAACAACTGACCAGGTTACCAGTTTGAGATCAGTTCATAGAATCTTAGGATGGTTTGGGTTGGAAGAGAGCCCCCTGCCAAGGGACACCTCCCACAGGAGGATTGCTCAAAGTCCCATCCAACCTGGCCTTGAACATTAGCAGGGATTGGCATTCACAGCTTCTTTGATCAACCTGTTCCAGTGCCTCACCACCCTCACAGTAAAGAATTTCTTTCTTATAGCTAACCTAAATCTCCTCTGTTTACGTTTGAACCCGTTACTCCTTGTCCTATCGCTACAGTCCTTGATAATGAGCCCCTGGCTTCAATATCCTTGTAAGGCCCTTTCAGATATTGGAAGGCTGCTATGAGGTCTGCATGAAGCATAACACAGGGGCTACACAAGTAATTCAGAACTCAAACTTTCTAAAAGTTAAAGAGTTGATGAGGGTCTTCTGTTGTAGCAGGGAAAACACAGAAAGCAGATACGCCAACAGGATGCACACATAGAGGAAACAGGGTCCCCTACCTAACTCCTCCAAATCCTGTAATTATTTTTCTTGAATGGATTTTTACTTTATTTTCTTCAACTCCATCTGGACTTGACAACAAATCAGTTACACCAGCGGAGCACTCTGGTTACCCTGAACCTCTGAACAGACTGAAGGTGGAAAAAGACGAAAAAGCACCAACTAAAGACCTGCTGGCAACTCAATAGAGATACATTGTAGGAAGCCAAATAGACCTCCTCTATTTCAGACCTTTCAGATTCACAAAACAAATTTGCCCTAACACTCCACTGAGAGCTTATCCTTGTTTCACAAACACGCTGCAGTTCTGATAAAAAAGAACTTACGGGGCTGGAGAACAGAAAAATGAAACCTTGCATCATCACAGGGCACTTGGAGAAGCAGTGAGAAAATGATATAACATCAGTTATAGCAAAGTTGTGGCATTAAAACCATTCACAACAGTATTCCTTCCTTTTTGCTTAGCCTTTATCTCCAAACTCACGTGCTTTATCAAGTAAGCTACCTCAGAGATAGCTCACAGAGAAGAAAAATCAACATTGTGTGACACTGTTGTGTCTTGTTATGACACTGTGCTGGTACTATCACATTATCTTTTGCCACTGTGGTCTCCAGTGGTAGTCATCTGTCACCCTTATGGGTTCAAGGACAAAATGGCTGGTTCATGCAAGTGTTTCTCTATCATCTTTTGTTTATGTTGCTAGGTTAGGTATGAAGTATCTTGTAATTAAGTTTTTTGAGAAATTGTATTCAGTTACTGTTGTTAACTGATGCAGAGAATTTGTTAGCAATTAACTACCCTTTGAAAGGAAATTTAAAGTTAACTTCAAGTTATCTTTTTAAATGTGAAGGTTATTTTAGCATTATTTTTTTGTATTAAAGTATTTCGGTTACCTGCTCTGGCTTAAGGTCTCTCTGGTTATTTTGTGTTTTAATTTTCTGCCTATCTTGAAAAATAAACATTAAATATACTTGAGGTTTTTTTACGTTTTCTGTGCTAAATGTCAAACACTAAAATCTGTGACATACAATCTCCTTGCTGTGACATCTAATGCAAGGTCAGGGTTTGTCATCTGCAAAGGAAGGGAATGCCTCTGTTGGTCTTTCATAAATGTTTCATTTCCATTACTCTTTTCTGGTGTTTTTTTTTTTCCTGGTTTTTTACATGCTTATAATCAAGAATATTAAGATCTCACTGTAGCTGCTAACAGCACTGTTGGCCTCATTACATATAGTTTGTGAGAGGACAAGTCAACAACAAATATCCATTGCTACATGCTTGCATTCCCCATACAGGATTTTCCCAATCAAACAAAGTGACCTACAGTCATATCTAATGTCTTCAGTCTGAATCATGGCCTTATGGCTCTTCCTTACTGAGTGAAACTGTAAGTGAAAAATAAGCACATATTGTTAGGCAATGCCTTGCTCACGTTCTTAGACTCACATTTTCTAAGTGACTATATTAAAACCAAGATAGACCCTATCATTAAGATTTAAAATCTTGCTTATTAAACTGAGAAAAGCACCTGCCATTCTGCTGGAAACTCCAAGTCACAGGGAGGCCAAAAAATCAGAAATGCCAATGGGAAAGTAGGATCTCTGTCCATCTCCTCCAGCTCCCTTAGTTTTGGTTGGGTTTTTTCTTCATAGACCTTTTCCTTCCACCCAAGCATTCTAGTATGCATTCTACAGTCTTGGGGGATCACCCTCTTAGAGCACATTTATTTTTAAGGATAGAGTTTAAAAATACAGTTCTTCAAAACAGAGGCAGATACTGCACAAAGGCAATAGATAAAAGTGATCTGAAACCTTGTCCCAGTCCAGCCTCAGCAGATGGAGTTAGAATTTCAATAGGAATTAAAGTGGCTCCAGTATGAATTTGAGGTTTTATGTTATTTGTAAAATGAGATGTCCATTCTGCTTGGCCATGTCATAAACAAAAATCCAAGCAAAAATTAGTTCTCTTATTGTGGGAACAAGGGAGAAAACTTTCTGCATGGTTCATTATGGCTGACTGCAATTAATAGCAACACCTTCAGGAATTTCAAACAGCTCTGAGAGGTCTGAGTACTTGCACAACTCCCTGTGACAAAGGAGACAAGCTGTGCTGCAAGGCCACTGGCCATTGGGCAGGGTCAAGATCTGGCTGAGCAAATGAGCCACCTTCTTATCAAAAGTGCTGGGCAGAGTGTCAGGCAATCATGAAAAACAGTAAGCCATCACTCGTTCCCCCTATACTTTTTGCAACAGTTTTTCAAGTCACTTCATCTTTTCCCTGCAAGCCAAAGCTAGATGTAACGCTGTTTTTACTGCCATGGAGAATAATAAAAGAGGTGCCATTAGTCATTAATTTAAGGTTTACGACACAGAAAATTTTAATGGGAGTTAAATTAACTATTGACATTTATCACAATAATTTGTTCTGCAGCCTCTGACCTGCAAGACAATAGCAGGATAATAAAGGCTTCACGGTATGACCAAACCGGGAGAAGAAATCGTCAGTTATCAGATATAAGTGAGAAGCCTGTCAAATGTGAGAACTTCTTGGTTTACAGGCAGAGGAAATCCAGTGGTGACTATTTTATCTTTGATATATACTCTCATGCATGTAATCATATCAATTTTCACACCCATTCATTTCACAAGTCTATACAAAATGAGGTCCTGAAAAGTCTTTTCAGAGGTAGAAAGCTAAATTGCTACTGACCCTCATGGGATACAAAATGGACATCATGACATCCTCATGAGAAAAATGCTTTGAAAACTTAAAAGAGGATTTAAAAACACAAGATCAGCTTCAAAAATACTTCTCATATAAAGCAACTGTGTTTTAAAAAATTTTAGGCAGGGTAATACAAAGGAGACCTGAAACAATAAGGGACAGAATCTTTTTTATTTAATGTTTTATTCCAAGAATATTGTGAAAAGTGGAATATTGTGGATTTCCTTTTAAAATAACTTAAATATTTCAAATAATTTTTAACACCAGATATTACTAACACATTGCAGGTAGATCTATATTCCTCCAGTGTAATTTCACTGGATTTTGCATCATGGGTAGGTAAATGTAGGGAGCTTTTATATGAATAAAAGGATAATACTACAGCATGTATCTGCTAAAAGCCTTCATTCTGGAATTTTCTAATTAAAATGTTAGTAACATATCAACGTGACACAGCTTGTGTAGCCCAGGAGCAAAAATATGCTAATAAATATTCTCCTCCTACCTTACAATCCCTGTGGCTTTGCATTCTTGCAGGAAGCCTCAGCTATTAGCATGACTCTACACAGGACTTTATGCCCAGATCCTTGTCCAAAACTGTTCTGTAAAAGTATGGCCCAATCGAAGCTATTACTGCAAGCTGGCTTTAACATAACAGGGCAGGATAACGACTGGTATGTTAAGGCAAGCATTAGCTGACTTTTTCACAACAACATTTTCCCAGACAATGGAAGCTAAACAGACAGATGTTAGCATTAAATCCTGCGTTCAGGCACCAAGTGGTATTTATTTAAATATACTTTTTCCTAATTATACAATCATTTGGAGAAGGCAGAATGATGAAGCCAATCATATAGGCCTTAATTAGCCCAAATTCTACTGAATTTAATAGAATTTCTTTCTCTTTAAGAACTCAAGGCTCAGATATTTCTTCCTGCACCCAGCAGTTAATCATTATTTTTCCCTTGAAGTCTGATTAATTGCTCATATAATGTAACTTTTTTCCTGGCTTGTGTAACTGAACTCCTTTTCTTGTGTGTCTCGTCATTTTTTATTACCTAAATAAGCTATTGGCAACAGCATCATCTTGCCTCAGCGATTTCAATGGATTAAATAAATGTTGCATAAAAATGTGGTTCCTTATCTGTTTTAAATTTGTTGCCTTTTAATTTCAATATCCCTTTGTACTTTTGTTATGTGAAAAATCTAAGCATTTGATTGAGTTTCTACATACCAGTTCATATATCATACACTCCTAACATGTTTTACTGTGTCCTCCTTCCTTAACTAGGTCAGGCAAGCCTTATAAAATACCTCTTTGCCCCTCTGCCTCTAATAATTCCCATTGCCTTCTGAATCACTTCTGACATATCCCTCTGCTGTAATGAAACTAATTCAAGGTTAGGAGAAAGATATGTTTCTGCTTAGGTAACACAAATTAAGTATTTACTGTGTTATTTTGTGTTATTGTTTGATATATCCCACTACTTCACTTGTTCTGATTGCTACTGCAAAACCTGTCCACCCTTACTGAACTGACCCTAGGTGCCTCATAACCCTATGTCATACTTCCAAAAGCCAACGTATTTTAGTGAATTCAATTGAGAGATGAAAACTTAACAAAACACTCCAGCTCAGACTGTTTTCTACAGCTCATGTTTTCTCACCCACAGAGAGCCCATGGCTCTGGCTGTGGTCCTTATGCATCACCATACAAATACTGTCAAACACTTCACCCTAGAGGCACTGGAAACCTAGACACTGCCTAAGTAAGTGCTTCTACACATACACGTTCACAAGAATTAAGTTAAGCAAGTATCCAGAAGCCCGAGGGTAGTAATTATTTCCATTCCACAATTTTGAACTACTCATTCCTATGCTCAGTATTCAGCATCAGACCTATTCGCATCACTTCCTAAGGTACTGGCTATTTGTGTGATGGGGTGGGTGCCCATTTCTTTTACCACAGAGGTTACCTTTTTTACACTAACAAGGCAAAAATGTTACCTATGATTACAGCTTCTTTGTAATAAATTATTTATGGCTCTCAAAAGCCTGTTTGCTTTGGGGGTAGGGAGAAAGTGTTTGCCTAATGAGGAAGCAGCCTATAATTGTGTCAGTAGTTTTCAATGCAGGATTTAGATAAAAAAACCCAAATCGAATACTCTAACAGTATTGAAAAATGCAGAAGTATTTACAGTTTTATTTAGGAGTGATTACTTTTAGGTTAAGGCACTGTTTTCTCAAGGTGCTTGAATTTTCTGTTTGTTTTTGGTCCATATCTCACTTCCCACAGTGTGGGTAGGTAAATGCAGAAACACATATAGTATGTTACATTTAACTCCTCTGCTGCTCTCTGCTAAACATGTTATGATAATACTATTCACATTCAGCCCTTAAACCACTACAGCCCTTAAACCTCCAGTTTCAGACACAGACTAATGGGTCAGTAAGGCCCATCTCATATTGACCTCTAGCAGTGAGGCCAGCGCTAAACTTGAGGGTGGAAATGGTGTCAGCAGTAGCAGCTGGCCCCCAGCCTGCCCAGTGAATTCATGGCTGGTCTTTTCTGTTACATGTGGATTTGAAACTCCTTGATACTTTCCAGTTCTCAAAATGACAGAAGATTTCCTAAGCAATATTATAATAGAACTGTAACATATGGGTATGTACCTCACAATTTTAATTTCTTTTTTCTTTTCTTTTTAATTCCTCTCTTTAGGAAGGGATCTGGGGGATCTGATAGGGGCTGGGTTTACTTTGGTATTATTGCTCATCGATAATGCAAAAGTGGCTGATCCACTGCATTTCAGACACACCATCATACATCTTGGAGATCCCACAACTGGAGAGGGTCATTTGTTCATAATCTTATAACATCATTTGCAAAAACTGGGAAATTAGATATGGAGCAATCTGCCAAGGGAAATCACACTTAGCTCTGTTGTACTTAATTCTCAGAGACCAAAATCCGCATATTATTTTTGAGGAAACCTTCCATAGAAATAACAAGCTGAATATAACAAGAAGAAAAGAGAAAAGAAAGGACAAAGTAATTGACCTCTTTCATTATTACCTCTCATGGCCCCTCTTCACATCTAGGTTTGTAAGGCATTTCAAACGTTTCAGTGAGAACTTCTTCTGAAATATCATAGACTGGACTATATTGATAGTATGTGATGAAAAATGAAATGTAGATACCAAAAGAGAAGAAAATGCAATTAGACACAGGTGCCTGGCAGCTGTCTGAGGACTGAGGGCGTTTATAATTGGGATATTAGACAGCAAGAGATCATCTAAACCCCTCCATCAGGTTAAGATGTGGATAGATTATTGTACCAAAAGGGCTCTTTTCTACTCTCCTACACCCTCACTTTGCTCAGGTTTCAGGGACAGGAAACCAAGGCACTTGGATTAGGAATAAGCAGTGGCACTCCCTGGCTAGATTGGCAATGCAAATGGTCAGGAAAGAGAAAGGGATTTCAGAGTGCACTGGAAATCCACCATTTAGGTATTTTTACCCTCCTCCCTTAGATTACTTTCAATTTTGTTTTAGCCTAAGGTACTTGGAGAGTACAGTCAGGTATGCCTCTGAGGCTATAAATCTCCAACAGTAAAAGATGAACAATCCTATTAGAAGCAGCTCAGTGAGCAACGACCAGGATAAAGAGGAACCTAAGAAACAGCAGGCAGGTATATTTAGGGCTACTTTCTTTACAGAAAAAGGACCACAATGAAAAGAAGAATTTCTGGCCTTTTCAAAACTCCAAAAGAAAGAGTGAAGCTAAACCATTAAAAAAGGAAATGGCAGAATTCTTCATTTTTTGTTTGTTTAATTAACTTGTATTGCTTTTATGAAGAACTTTCCCAGTGTCTGTTCTGGAAAAATTCTCCCATTATTTTTTTTTTTTTTTTTTTTTTTTTTTTTT
>NDXB01006406.1:26792-53129 GCA_002631895.1 Agapornis roseicollis | reverse complement strand
CCTTTTTTTTTTTTTTTTTTTTTTTTTTTCTTTTTTTGAAATACAAGAGAAAATTTTTGAACTTGCAGAACACTTCTACTTCTGTGGGGAAAAAAAACAAAACCGAAACCAAACAAACCCCACCAACCAAAAAGCCTTTAAAGTCCTCTTGGAAGATCTAAGAGAGGAATTCAGGGGTTTGTGTGTGAAAAAAAAATAGATTTGGATACTCCTGAGAACATAAGAAGCCTATCAGAAGTGCTGTCTATGGCATCTGTCATCTCCATTTTTGTTCCTGGAAAAGAAAAAAAAGACCTTTACCTTTTCTAGGAATAAACATACAGTTGCATCTAGAAACAACAGCTGTCAAAGTGATGAAACCTAGCTTTCTGGGGCAAATTCACGCTGCATTGAATCTCATACTTGTGAGACCCTGCTTGGAGTAATGTGTGCAGTTCTGGTGTCCTCAACATAAAAAGGACATGGAACTCTTGGAACAAGTCCAGAGGAGAGCCACGAGGATGATCAGGGGACTGCAGCATCTCCCATATGAAGACAGGCTGAGAGAGTTGGGGCTGTTCAGCCTGGAGAAAAGACCTCATAGCAGCCTTCCAGCATCTGAAGAGGAACTGTAGGGATGCTGGGGAGGGACTCTTCATCAGGGACTGTAGGGATAGGACAAGGGGTTTAAACTTAAACAGGGCAAATTTAGGTCAGATGTAAGGAAGAAATTTTTTACTGTGAGGGTGGAGAGACCCTGAAACTTGCTGCCCAAGGAAGCTGTGAATGCCCATCCCTGGCAGTGTTCAAAGGCCAGGCTCGATACGGCTTTGATCAACCTTCTTGGGGCAGCCAGTTTATACCAATACTTGCAGCTTTTAATCAGTCCACCAAACAAACACAAATACTTAGGGCCAAACACACTCAGCATAAGCAAAAAAAGCTTAAAAATAAATAGAGGATGGAAAGGATAACCCCAACTCAGTGACCCTGCAGATAGCTACAACCAGGTAGGATGTTTGTTTGAACAAACAATTGCAGTAATTTAAAAGATAAGATTTCACATTGGCTGTCAGGAAGGTATTCTCATCTATACAGCAGGCACTCTCCAGATTGTTTTATTCACCATCAAGAAGAGGAAGATCCTATCCTGTCTCTGGGCTAGTTGCCATGTAAGAGGTGCTGGGCAAGATGACCAGAAACTATAAGTCAAGATACACACATGGATAAGAAAGTAAAAACAAGAGAGAAAGCCATCTTAGGAATCCAGAAGAAATAAAGTCCACTAAACTTTCTCTGATCCTTGGCTATTACAAAAACATACCACCTAAAAAGATGACAGTCTTTTTCTTAACACAACCTTATGGAGGAGATAGCCTGATTTGCTGAATGACACGATGGAAATCAAGAGTCTTAGGTCCTCTACAAACCCAAATCAATCAATTTTATAGCCCAAAGAGAATACAGATAGTAATAGTGCAGTAATCACTTCTGCACAAACACCCCCATAACTATACGGGTAAATCTATATTATTCATTTGAACTAACAGAAATAAAAAGTATCTTACAACCTCGTTGTAAGAAAACACTGTCATACAATCAATTTCCCCCTGCTTTGCAATCAATAACTTTGCTTTGCCTTGGTTTCTCTAAACTGGCAGGAGATCATTGCCTTGTGACAGTATTCTTCCATTTACACTTCAGCCTTTAGAAACTGTAGAAACACTCCATTGGCCAGAATTTACCAGTAAATATTTACTTAAGGTGAAAAAATAAAGTCCCAATAGCCATCATCATTTAAGCCGCCTAACTTGAGCAGAAGCATACTTCTTGAAAGAGACTTATTTTAATGAAGAACAGTATGACAGAGGGGAAAAAAAAGAATCTTTTGTAAAGTTAAAGCATGCTTGCTGCTAAATAGCCTCTTTGTATAATTAGGATTTGCAAAGTGGCAAAACACAATCCAATTAAGTGAGTTAGGTTCATGTGATTAACATTAGACAGGCAGCATCGCTCTCATCGTTCATCAGTAGCTTCACTAATTAGGACATTGCTAAGCAGAGACGTCTGACCTTGCCTCAGCCAGTTCAGATTATGGTCTACCCTTCTGAAGCCTGCCTCAGCCTCACCGCTTGCTTCTTTCTTCTTTTTCTTTATTGGTGGACAATTTCCTGTGATATTCTGTTCTTTTGAAAGTTGTCCTAGCAGTCATCAACCATCATCAAATAATTAGTGCCTCCCTGCTCACTGACTGAAGAACAAAAAACCCCAGCAAAATAAAAGAGCTTTCAAGAGGGATATTTTTCTGCTCATACTCTGAACTCATTACAGTATTAAAATCAGTGCGGGCTAAGTAGAAAAACAGCCAGGAAGCAATTTTAGGTTTCAAGTAGCAAAAAACTGAAATAATCTTTGGCCTGCTAAATAGTAATCACAGAAGTTGCAATTGTGTCACAAATGTTGCTCAACAGCAGCTCCCTGGTAGAACAGAGAGGTTACTGCAAGGGAAACAGTGTCTAGTATCTGTGGTTCCAAGTCTTAACAGCATCCCTGACCCATCACAAAAGGACAAACTGTAGTTACCGATTCCTTTGCTTCATCTCCTGCTGCAGACAGCTTTCCTTCCTGTGCTGCTGTAAGGGTGACTACAGCCCTTGTTATCAAAGGCCAATTATTTCTGCTAAGTAAAGAAAAGGGGAAAGAAAAAAGATAAAAAAGAGTTTCTAGATACTGTCTTACATGTTATAGCTTTGTGGCTAAGTGCCTCTAAAGTGACAAAGTGACAACCAACAGAATAAAAGAGTTTGGAAAGTACACACAACTTTGTGATAGGAATCAGTCACATGTAAACATAATATAGAAGCTCTAAGTATCAAGAGCAAATGTTACACATTTTAATTTTTGCTAAAGCAATTCAGCAAATCATAAATAGAATTGCTTCCTAATATATAGAACTTATAGAGCACAAAGAACTCCTATTTGAATCAGGTTTTCCATTTGACATCAGAATTCTTCTCTGTCTATTTCCTAGGAATGACTGCTATGCTGCAGAGTAAAAATACTGATTAAAAATCAACTGTAGGTCTTCAAGGATAAACCCCAGCAGCCTAATGCCCATTGCAACTGCGTCTATGAAATTAAAACAGGTTAAATTAAAGTTAGGGGCAGGGAGACAAACAATGAATTAAGCAAGTTAGTGGGAAAATGAAACCTCTAAATAGAAAAGAACACTAATTATGCGATTAGGAAGGATTAAGTGACAGAGCTGGTGATGACAGGAAATTTTACTCAATAGCTCTTGAGATCCCTTTTGTCCTGCATTTCCAGCCTTTCCAGGAAAGATCCAAGCAAATTTCACTGCTGCAGAGATCTCTCAAAGGCTGTTTAGCTTCTCTTTTAACCAAACTAATTTACAGTGGATGTAATTTTTCAAAGAAAGCCCAAGCGGTGTACCATGCTCTCCACTCCATTCCTTCCTCTGCTTTTCCCTGTCTGCTTCCTCTGCTCCCTCCTCTGTGTCATTTCAGCCATTGGAAACACAAATGCCAAAGATGCATTGATCTCATGGACCTTGTAAATTAGTTCCTGGTTTGTTTCCTAGAGCAAGGCGTATTTTCAGACACTATGGCAGTGCCTCAGAGTGTTACTGCAGTAGTAAAGCTTGTCAGAAATCCTGTGTGTAGATCTCCACAGGAAAGAGAGGCTTTTGTTTGTGGGTTTGTTTTTTGTTGGGTTGGGTTTAGTTTTGGGGTTTTTTTTTAATTTTTTAAATAAAATCCATTCCCTCTGCTCTCCAGTGACATCAAAAAAGCATGACAGAGGCTAATTCCAGGTCTAATTAAGACCTAGAAGCAGAATTCAAGTGCAATGTGTAGTACTTTGTTCACATTTCAATGATAAAGAAACTGCTTAAGCTAAAATGCTTTGCTAGAACTCAACCAATTTCTCTAATAAATAAGTCAAAAATATCACTGCTTTTCAGATACTTGACTATACATTTTAAAAGCATTCAATAGTTTAATTTCCAGGGGGGAAATATTTTCTTAAACTGTGTGCACACATACACAAATATATATCTGCAAAATAAATCTTGTGATGACATTGAAAGGGAATTTAATTTCAGGCTGCAGAATAAATGAAGAGATAGACATGATAACATGATATACAAAACTACTTGCTAGTAAATATACGGGTTCTTTTAAATATGCTAAGTGATGCATATACCAGTTCCTGAACACTGGCAGATGATGTTTGGGTGAGTGAAATGATCCCAGAAGCTCTCCTTTCCACAGAGAGCCATGCACAGGGGTTACAGGGTGATTGTGCAAGTTCTTTAAAGGATCACAGCACTTGCTGTATGACAAGCGCATTGTGGCTATTTCTGTTGCCACCAAGGAGCAGAATTAAGGCTGTGTGGGTCCATTTGCAGTGCATTTCAGCTTTGGGTTTGAGTTATATCATTTAAGCTTCTATCTTTATTATTTATAATGGATTGCATTTGGGATAATTAAACCTAAACATACAACTCTCTTTTAAACTGTAGAGTCACAGTTAGAAGATAAGCCAACCTAAGAGTTTCTGAAGTGATATTTCTAGGATCATAGAATCATAGAACAGTTAGGGTTGGAAGGGACCTTAAGATCATCTAGTTCCAACCCCCCTGCCATAAGCAGGGACAGCTCCCACTAAACCATGTCACCCAAGGCTTCATTTCAAGGCTATTGACTCACACCCTTTGCAGGAGGCTTTGGGTCAGGTTTATGGTTGTCAAGATTTCAATAATTTCACCAGAGACAGCTCAGGAAAAAAAGGATTTGAAGGTTGCCAGGGATCTGTCTTTGGCTGAGGTAACTGCATACACAAATGTAAGCCAGCTATTGATCAGGTGGGCCATTATAAGAGAGATGGAAACCATCAGCAGGAAAAAAAAGGACTCACTTTGTAAACTACCTTTCAAAAGAAATCCTTACAACAAACTGACTGGAACTAGGATGAACAACTTCTTGCTTGGATCTGAAAATATGGATCTATGTCAACTAGATCTAATACAAGTAATTCTTAGACTGTCAAGACAAATCACCCCTTAAATGGGATCCAGATGAATCAGCCCTTCCTGTAGTATGTCATGATGTTCCTCAACTTCTGCTCTTCTGAGCACAGTGGTAGCTCCTAACCTTCTGCATTTTTCCCCTCTGTGACCACATTATCTGTGATGTTATTTCCTTGGTCACATGGTTATAACTTTTTCTTTCCCTCCTGAGAAGAGCAAGATTTCAGAAGTTTGGTGGAAACAGCTCCTTTGTTCCCTACTGTCACACTTCCATCTGCGACAATTTCCATGATTGATCACCTCCTACCTCCATCTTCACCCTCGCACCAGGTGCATAGAGAGCTTTGGTAGATGGAGAGTGATGAGTGGCCTGGTACGTGACATAGCCTGGGAACACTAGTCAGAATTACCATTTCCAAGAACGGGTGTATGAAACCCAGCATTGGTTCACCTGAGACAGGGAGCTTAAAGAACCAAAGGAACAATACATGAGGACTGGACTTTGCAAAGGTAAAAAGAAAAGGTTGGAAAACTGAGATTTTCCCGTCAATCAGGTTATAATGCACAGTTTATTCAGTACAGAGCTCTCTTACTCCTCACCTTGTTCCCCACCATGCCTCTCAAATCAGACCTCTCAAAGGTACTTTCTGCTCAGCATATTCCACACACAATAGCAGCCTTCTGCTGACACTCTCATCCTCATGTTGGTCACCACAGCCTAACAAGCCTGAAAGCTTACTGGCTATCTCTGCAGAAGCTCTAGTTTGGTTCCTTCCTTTGGCAAGAACTGTGAAATACCCATTTGTGAAGCATCAAGTCTCCCACAAATCTGCTCCAGAAAAAGTGAGCATGGCCAGGAAAAAAAAAAAAGACAAAGAACTGATAGCAACCCTAACCATATACAATTTCCTGACATGGGTGATGAAGATTTGCTTTATGAAGATTTGCTTCTGAAAAGGAACTGTTCAACTAATTTCCATAAAATGCCGTCCCTAGTGCAGACACCACCAACCTTTCACCTGGGTATTAAATTCACAGAGAAATATTTCTCTGATGCTGCGTCTTCGGATAACCACCAAAATCTCGCATTTTCTTGTTGTACTTCCACTTGAAATTTTTTGCCCACAAATGCAACTCATCTCTATAGATCTTGTGGGAAGTGAACAAATGCACCTTTATTGCATTTGTCAGAAAACAGCCATTTAAAGCTGTGCTAAAAGCTAAGTGGTTTATATGGATAGCATGAAATAAATCACCATATTCCTCAAATTCAGAGGACCTAGCCAAAAATCTTACCTTAATGGAAATCATCTCACTGAAAACACTGTAAGAGAAGATGGTAGTGTAGAATAAATCTTTACCCTAATTTTATATAGTGATGCTGCATTGCTTCATGCATTCCATTGCATGCATGTAAATTTATGCTACTTTAGACTATGTGTACTTGATGCTCTTGCAAATTATCTCCAGGCACTTCCTACGTTATTATGGAATACAAATTTCATTGTAATCGATGATCTATAAGTCAGTAATTATAGGGTAAGGCATTAAAATTAGTTTAACTTGTGCTTGGCGTATACCGATTTTTCTGGAAAAAAAAAAAGTACAGTTTTCTTCTCTCAGGTTTTTTCCTTTCTTTTTTCTTTTATTTTCTTTCCACAAAAGCAAATAATAATTAAGGAGGTTAGCTAAGATGATCATAATGGTCCCTTTTGGTCCTAAATTATATCCCAGCTATGAATAAAACATTCCTATCTTTGATTACATTTTGTAAGCACAGCATTTTAACATTAACATAAGTCTGCTTAAGAATTACACCTGAAAAGCAAAAATAGCCTCTACCCATCAAATACATTCTGGAAACCTTCACAATAAAAACAAGAAGAAATCTAGGAGGGCACCTTACAGCACGAATTTGTCCTTACAAGTTCTCCATCTTGCCAAAATCATTCATTCATTTCCAGAGTTTTAGCCCTTGCAAAGAGCAAATACAGCAGAGGAACCTAAAATGGGACTTAAGAAATGGAACACACAAAATTCATCTTCTCTGCACATTTACCTGATGTGCGCACCTCAGCATACTTTTCCTATCAATGCTGAAGTGCCCTGGAGTAGGGGAATAGCATACTGCATTTATACGACGCCTAGAAGAATGTCTTCTTAATCCTTATTAGAGAGACTGCTGTGATAATAAAAGGGATACAGAATCATAGAATGGTTTTGGTTGGAAGGGACCTTAAAGGTCATCTGGTTCCAAACTCTTCTGCCATGGGCAGAGACACCTTCCATTAGGCCAAATAGCTCAAGATAGAGAGAGATATATATCCCACTATATTTTTCTGTATATTCCTATATATATCTCCCACTGTATGCTTTTATATATATAAAATTATTTCAAGTTAAGCTCCCCATATTTAAGCAAATATAATATAAAGTGCATCTTGTGCTTCATTCTTCCACTTACAGAATAATGCTGCATAAGGGAGCGTAATGTGATAGAGTAGTGAACTGAATCTCTGAAATGTGCCAGAGGTAAATCACATCTGTTATTAATAGTAGCAAGCTGGCTTTTATAATGCCTTTCATAAAGAAGAAACCTAAATGCTAGTCAGTTTTGAACTGACAACAGCAACTATGTCAAATATGTTGGGCTCACTCTGTGCACAGTTGAAATGTGAGAATGCAAAGGCACTAGCAGTGCAAAACGACCTCATACAACCAACCACAGCATACCTCACCCATCTGGGAGATTGTGCATAGTACTGTCCAAGGAGTAAGAACAAATCATTCTTTCACCTCTGAATAATTTTTTTACCACAGCAGGGTTAGCTTTAATAACGGAGGGTTTTCTTACAATGCACTTGAAAAGGCATGAACAGTTAATGCAGTGACCTAAACTAAATGCCAGCTCCATCATCATGAATTGATGTTATCACCTATATCAGCATCAAAGTCTTTGTAATAAGTAGGTTTGGCTCTATACAAAATGAAGTTTTGCATATGAAAGATTCAGGATTCTCCCAAATGGAAGAATGGTGAAGAGAGCTCATCCTGAATACATTCAGGTGAATGATCATTTCTAGAAAATGTGTATGATAAAGATCCCTGTCCTAACCCTGTGAGAAAGAACAGCAGGAAAGGAAAAATATTACCTCTATAGCTAAGACTTTTATCACAGGCACAACATGGTACTAAGGGTACCCAGTGACTCTCTGGAGGATGTGCCAGCCAATGCAACAGGGGTTGGAGGGTTTTTTTCCCCCACTCTTCCTTTCTCTCATCACTCTTGAAATTATGGCTGGAACAGTTTCCTCAAGTCAAATACTCAGAAGACTTCTTCTAATTTCCTAACCTTATCACAGATTTTGTGCCAAGAGTAAGTTTTAGCCTGTCCCCGGCACAGCAGATCTCCCACATCTTTAGTAATTATACCTGTTAACCCTCACTGTTAGGGTGAGCCATATTACCACTGCTCCCTTGGCTGTGTACTAAAATAGCCAAGGCTATCATAGAATCATAGAATAGTTAGGGTTGGAGAGGACCTTAAGATCATCTAGTTGCAACCCCCCTGCCATGACCAGGGACACCCCACACTAAACCATGTCAGCCAAGGCTTCGTCTAACCTGGCCTTGAACACTGCCAGGGATGGAGCGCTCCCTGGCCAACCCATTCCAGTGCCTCACAGACCTAACAGGAAAGAATTTCTTCCTTAGATCCAATCTAAACCTCTCCTGTTTAAGTTTGAACCTGTTACCTCTTGTCCTGTCGCCACAGTCCCTAATGAAGAGCCCCTCCCCAGCATCCCTATAGGCCCCCTTCAGATACTGGAAGGCTGCTCTGAGGTCTCCATGCAGCCTTCTCTTCCCCAGGCTGAACAGCCCCAACTTTCTCAGCCTGTCTTCATATGGGAGATGCTCCAGTCCCCTGATCATCCTCATGGCCTCCTCTGCACTTGTTCCAACAGCTCCATGTCCTTTTGCTGTTGAGGACACCAGAACTGCACACAATGCTCCAGGTGAGGTCTCACCAGAGCAGAGTAGAGGGGCAGGATCACCTCCCTCGACCTGCTGGTCACGTTCCTTTTGATGCAGCCCAGGATACGTGTGGCTTTCTAGGCTATCAATGTTTGGATAGGCATTCATATGTTTGATCTGCCTAACAGATCAAACTGAACAGATCAAATATCTTCAAGGAGACAGGTCTTAGACACGAGCTGCCAAAAAGCAATAGGAATAAAGTGCTTTTAGGTATATGTACAAACGGACTGTAGCCAGCTGGGAAATCATAGTGCAGTCATAAACCATGTGGGCTGCAGGGATCTACCGCAGACAGGCATAGACTGGAGCTTCACATAGGTTTTTCAAGCTCACACATCTGGATGTAACTGACCTGTAGCTAAGATCTCCTCAACCAACCTGCTTCCCATCCCCCATAAACAATTACTCATGATAGTAAAAGTGTTCATATGTATTTTTCATACCATTTCTGATTCCTGACTTAACACTTTAGCATGCAGAGTGGGGAGCTTGTCTAAACCAGACGAGAAGTAATGCAGAGGAAAATTCATAAGCAGGCATGTACAGGATTAGTTGGGGGAACTCAAGGCAAAGTGAATTACCAGTCTGAAATTTTCCCTCATTCCAGCTGATGACCAGAACATCTTCAGCTGTCTCATCAGCATCATTCCAGCCTTGCAAAGATCAGGCTCAACCACTTGTAAAATACCACAGGTTTTCTGAGTGTATTTATCACTTACGTTAAATCATCAGGGATACAATACTAATCCCTAGGAAACAATAAACTGAACTATCCTGTCAAGTTTTTATTTAGGCAGCTAGCAGTACTGCGCCACAAGATCTTAACAGGACTTGAAAGTGTCCTCTCAGCAGGCTGCCCTAAACATCTTGTTTCACTTTGAGAAAGCTGACGAGTAATTTATACTAGATAAGTCACATCAGCCCATTCAAGGACACTTTTGTGGACCAGATGCCAGAGAGGAGTATAGGCTCTGGAACTGGAGTTTTGCCAATTAGAATACTATTACAAGAAAAAAAGCAAAAAAGCAACCCAAAACCGTTCACTATACCTTCTTCTTTCAAGTGCTGAGTTAGCGCTTGCAATGAGTCTTTTGATCAGTGATCCAAAACGCACAATAAAAACCAAGCAGAAGCTAAAAAGTACAGCAAATGGACAGAGGCCTTGGAAGTATTAGACAAATATCTTTCCATACAAAACACATTTTTCCATAGAAATGAAAGGATGTGATCTGAAAAGAAACGCCACTATCAGCATAACGCATCTGTCTGTTTGCTAAGTCTTAAAGAACAGCATCAGCACTCCAGCCCAAAAAAGCAAAATGAAAACACCATTGTCCAGTTCTACAGAAAAGATCAAACTGGTGAGGGGGTGAGAAGGACAGATACAATAATTTTCACCAGTAACAGAAAAGATTAATTGCCATCTTCAGCTTTCCAAGCTCTCTAGCTTCTAAGAACAAGAACTAGAAAGAAACATATTTTGCTGCTTAATTGCTGGGTAACATAAAAACCAGAGTCAATGGAATTGTTTCTTCCTAATTAACAACAAGAAAAAGAGAGGTTCTTGTAAGGCAACGTTAGCATCTTGATATGTATGACAAAACAAACAACATACTTGTTTGCAGAGATTAGAAAACTTGATAATTACTGCAAGGAGCATAAGAGAGAGAAACTGGAATGCACTGAAACTTCTTTGCTAAAACTTTGATAGCAGCAGCAAACATTTATTTATGTGACCTTTTGCCAGCCTAATTTTCACAGCTTGACACTGACCAAGCTCCAGTCTCCAAGCACATTCAATGCCAAAATGGAAATTTCCTCAGGGAAAGGTTGGGCTGTGCTCCTCAGTAGCGAGCGCTGTCCTCTGGGGTCTGCCTTTCTCCAACACATTAGCCACATCCCTGAACCACTCTGGGTTGGATTCTAGGCTAAGACCTACATGACTTTGGGGTGATGGGAAACAGACAAGCATAAGCAGGGGTGCCAATGTGCCAGGGTGGTCAGTATAACCTCAAGCGTATGAATTTAGGAACACCAAGGTTACTGAGGAATGATGTCATATTTGCTACCGAGTTGGCATACTAAGGATGTCAACAATTGCTACTGAATTGGCATGCATGTTGGTAACATCAATCTGCTGTTTATAGTCTAAAGAAAATGATTTTATCATCTCGCAATAAAAGCAAACCTACACTTACTTTCTATATCAGTATTAAAAGTTTCAGATTTTACCACTGCACATTAACTTACTTTTGTTACTTTTAAGAGTGAAGTGACAGTGTTGAAGAACCACCTGATTTATAAGATAGAAACCAATTTGGTTTTGTTCAAACCTTTAACTGTGACACTGAAGCCATACCAAAAAAAAATAAATAAAAATACAGTAAGTCCCAGTTTTGGTACCCATTCTCATTGCACTGTATTTTCCATCATGCTGCATCAGTACAGGGTCTATTTGAACAGGAAGGCAGTACCAAGCAGGAAAGGGAGTGATTGAAAGGACCTACGCCAAAAGACCTAACTTCAGCCCTTCCCAGGCTACTGACTTTATGTGACGCTGCATATGCACTAGCATTTAACCTTTCAACATCCTGTGAAGGAATTTACTACATTAATGAGTTTCTACATATTTCTCTCCTCAGACATTTTATTGGGCACACAGTCATTGCTGACAGACAGTTTTGTGGCTTATTTTTGATTTAAGCATAAAAAAACTTCATAAGAAATGGAACATGTTAGAGATGCTAGGAGTGACAATCTCTTAAATTAACTTTTGTAAGTTCCACATTGCATCACTTCTATCCTTCAATTCAGTACTCCACTTAAACACTCATTAATGCTTTTCTGCATTCTATTTCATTTATTTTGAGATGGATAAAGAAGCTTCCAGCAAGCTCATTATTTTGAGCATCTCTACGAGCATGCCTTTTTAAGCAACTTTCCCCCTTGAAGCTGCTCTTTAAAGTCAGAAAGACCATACAGCCTATTAGAATATAAAGTAAGGAATAAGCTGAATAAAGTAACTGCCAGCTAAAATATTCCAGGAATTAAATAAGATGAAAATGGGTTTTTTTCTGGATTCCTTTCAAGTTAATAACGTGCCACAGAAAGAATTCAAAATAGAATGCATTTGTTGAAAATTCTGCTAGCTGTCATCAAACAAGTCTGTAAATATTTACAAATTTGCCAGTTAAAAGGTGTGTGCAGTTTATATTTGATGCTGGCAGAGTTCCAGGTACTATTAACCAGGCAATCCGTAATACTTGGGGAAAACAAACAAACAAAACCCCAATAAATTATGCCCAGATTCGGGCTGCTTAAAAGAAGATTTAAGTAGGGTTTGTATGCACAAGTACAATCTGATCTGGTTTGCCTAGAGTAACATTATAATTTTTCTAAGCAACAGTTACTGTACAATAGCTACTAAATCTGTTTGCTTCTTCTACACTTCAGCCTCTACATAGAAACCAGTATCCCCTGATCCTTCCACTAAAAGATAAGAATTTCATTAGATGACACTTACAGAAAACTTTTGGACTGGCCAGTTTGGCTGCTTTCAGTGGAATCCGTAATAATCAGTATTCTGCTCCTCCAGGTCACCACCAACATATACATGCAAAGCAGTTTAGCCTTTCCTTTGTAAAGCTTGTGGGGCTTACACTGCTCCCCACCTACAGAGAGGAGTCATATCACATAACATTGCACATAAAATACCAATGAAGACACCCAGATGTATCTGTGGAAAAGCAGAAGTCCCTAAATAGTGTGCTGCAATAATGCTACTTGTAGAAGTCTGACAGAGTGTCAAATGCCATCAAACAACCGTTTCAGATGCTGCTGACAAGCTGATCAGAAGTTGCTCTTGTCAGGCTATGCAGGAGTAGCATAACCCTCAGAAACCAGGATCGGATAGCTTCACAGTATCCCTGTTCTTAGCATCCTTCATTTTTAGGGGGCAGCTGCAACAGATGTGCAGCTCCAAAGATGCACCCAAAGATGAAATAGGAATTTTCAAATACTTCTGTCATCAAAAGAGGCAATCTACTCTTTGAAGATTTACACAGGAACAGCGGGATACATTTATGGCAAGATCCTTCTTCTATTTTCCTTCTCTTTCTAAAGCACACCCATGACTATGAACCACAATGCACTCATGATTCCACACTGTCACTGTACAACCATGTGAGCTGCCAAGCATGCTTGTACATATTTCAGACAGAACCCTGAGTTATTACACCAAGCTAATGATAACCTTGACTGGTAAAGCAGAAACAGTTTGGCAGGAAGCAGAAGAGGGAGGGTAGTGAACATTTCATTCCACCACCCTCCATTGCATATTATGACTGCATCTGTCCCTGTGATGTATATGAAAGTATGACATCTCCTTCCAAACTGATTTTCCCTTATTATTCTACTATATCTGGTCTGAAAACAGAAGTTTCTCTATTACATTCTTTAATATAAATTTATTCTGGAATAAACAACCATTGTCTTTAAGATGACACAAATATTTCAGATATTTGAAGGTGAGGGAAATTAGAAAAACGTAGCTAAACTTCAAGGGAAGACACTTAAAAGGAAAGAGACTGCCTATCACTAACTATAGCTGTTAGTGTTAATAACCATTTGCCTACTGACTTACATGGGGGGATGTCTGCACATCTGTAATTCTTCATAAAAAGTGACAGTACTAATAACCTAGAAAAACTTTATGTTCTCTTTTAAGGACATGGGTTTTTTCCATCATTAAATCTGAATGTCAGTGGGGCAAGTTTTCAATACTTTTCCTGTTCAAAATATCATAATTACAACAGATCTTAAAGGTTTCTCAATTTTTAAGGTAAGTGGATAGTTCAAGCCCATCTCAGCTTTTACTTGTCCCCTGTTTAATAACAGTTTTGTGAGCATAAAACACTTTCTCATTTGTTCCCAGCAATAAAATGATGAAAATAAGTGACTGTTATTTTCTACGGTCAAGCTGCATCTCTCAAAGCTGTACAAAGCTCAGAGCTGGAAATGCATTACAGAAGTCCATGGTGCTCTCAAGCAATGGATCTCAAGGTCACATTTGGCCCTGTGCCTCAGGAAGCTACCCAAGAAAGGCTGAGAAGATTGTCTTAGAAGTGTATAATTAAGAGATAACATCATTGCCCCTGTATTCTGCAAAGCAGCAGTCCAATTCACTTGTGACAAACTGTGTTCTCCAGCCTCATAACTCAGCCACTGAACATTCAATTATTCTATCATAAAACAAATGGACAGTGATATTATTGTTGTAAATTTTAGACTCAAAAAAAGTTAAACTTGCTAAGTAAAAACAACCAATTACTCCTCAACTCATGTTAAAATAGTAGCAGGTGAATAAGTCATTTCAGTCACCTTGGAAACAGATGGCAAAACATGCCTTGATACAGGAAATAAATGTGCAAATTACAGGAAATAATAAAAATCACCACATTTCAAGGCTTTCTTGACCTTTCTCCCAGTAGAAATAGGGCCACTTAGGAGACAATACCCCCACACCAGCTTTTCTGCATCCCTAGAAGCACCTCATTTAACTGGGTCTGAGCAAAACTGCAGAACCAGTGCCTGAGGCTATGGCTACATTGCCTCAACTTTGCCTGCTAAATAAAATGCAACATATCCTGACACAACTTAAAGCAGGGTCACAATGACAAGGTTTTAATTGGAACAGAGAAAAAAGGCAAATCTCCTTCAAGATAACGCCATCTGATCTTTGTTCCCATACCGTCTTTCTGAGGCTCTCCTCTTGTAAGAAGGACATGCATGCTTCTCATACATACATGATGTAATTTCTTTACTACTTCTAGATATTTATCTGTCAGTCTGGTGGTAACTGTGTGATATGCATAAATTTTGTGTGTTCTGAGAAGAGGGATTTGAGTAGCCTCCTATGAAAGCTAAGTAAAAGGGTAGTGGTCCAGTGTCGCAGCATTGTCCCGCTTCCAACGAGGAATGAAGTTTTTGAGTTTCATTCTCAGCCCCTACTTGTGAGATTGGGTTATTTGGGGAGTAAGAGGTAAAGCAGAGCACAGAGAAATTCCCAGAACCCACCCAAAACAACAGACTGGATATTATTGGTAAAGTGTGTATAGTCTCATTGTGATACTTGTTAGTACCATAGCCTGTTCTCCATATCAGTATCATGTAAAAGTACACCCAAAGTCCTACAAAAGCCCATCTCATTTTCTCAAGTTCAACATGCGAGCCAACCTAAACTATCACAGATCCAAAATTATATGCACATACTGAATTTTCTCTCATAACTCCAAAATTGCTCTGATCAACTGCAATGTGCGGCTGGGATATGAAATCTTCCTTACATGAGCCAGCAGCTTGCAGACTATAAAATCCCAAAATACTCTTGATGACAAAAACTGATATGGTCTTCTTTCTTCTGTGTAAAGCAAAAGAACAATTTCGATAGTAGCTTACCCCAAGAATTATGAGGACAATATTCAACCCCATAAATAACGCACAACAGCATCCACTGAACTGTCAAGACACAGTTTGCCTTCCATGGTGGCAATGTGGGCTATGAAGAAGTCCTGACCCCCAGCTATCATTCCTGCTGCTCACCCCACGCAGAGGCCCTCCCCTCAGTCATGCAACCCCTCACAACTCTTTGGTGGATCATGCAGTAACCTGAATCACTAGTCTCAATATTTTGGGTATCATTGCCTTGGGTTTCGGACAGTTTTCTGGTCAGTCTCTCCTACAGGTAGTCTCACAAACTATTGCATTTGTGCACAAGTGATGAGGGATTCCAGATAGGAAAACTAAGAGAAGCAAGAGATGCAGCTGAGAAAAAACACATATAAATACCTGCCATGGTTACCTCTCTTTCAAGAAGCTAAGCATTACATACTGGCTTTTCAGCACAACTCTGATCTCATCCAATCTGAGACAATCTCAGTGTAATCTAAGCAAATATTTAGCACAATTCTCATCAAGTTCTCAACCTTTAAAACAAAGTTCTAAATTTGGAATCTTAATGGTTAGCAATATTCCTCAGAGTAACATTTTATACAGCCACAAAAGTTCCTAAGTGGCTAGGCACCATAATCTGATGCCAGAAAGTAGTTACTGGCCCATTATAGTGGCATTTATTCTAAAATCTCATTAAGTAGATAATTATTTTGATCAGAAAATCCTACCAAGATGAGACAACATAGCCTTAAAAGATATTCTTCCTACTAGTTTGAGATTTTCTGTTTGTTGTAAAGTTTGAATGCAGAGCATTAACACAGAGAGAAAAAAAAAACACCCCACGCTTCTGTTTGCAGCATCACGCTGACTTTGTGTAACATTATAAATATTACCTTACATTCTTGTTGCAAGAGATCTAAAAGTAACTAATGCTTCCACGTGTTTTACTAACCAAGGAATATTTGCATGAAGTACAGGCTGTGAATGACAATGAAAAAGAGCACATGAGAATAAGAGGGTTAGGCAATTTTTTTATCATGTTGATAGCAGGAAACAGAACAAGAATTGCTGCATGCACTTCATGAACATGTGTGGAAAAGCATACCAAGTGCCTAAGCTCAGCCCTTCCTTGATGATATTTAAAAAATGAGTCATTGTTATGACTGATAAAGGTCACAGCATACCTATTTCAAACATTCCAGCTCTCGTTTATGGCGGCAAAGCTTCACAGACTAACACAGGCTTTACCAGAGATTTATGTGTGGACAGTCACAAATCCAGATCAAGCCAGCAAAGCTACATTTTATATATTTTAAATCAGCAACATCATCTCCTTAAAAGCTACCAGCCCTCAGCTAACAAGTAACTTATCACCAAAATCCCACTGCAGTCACAACTGCTTGTACTGAGAAGCAGATGCAATCTGCAGCAGGCCCTGTAGTCCTGCTTTGCCTGTCATGGAAGCAACTGGAGTCACTGGATGTGATTGAAGTGTGCCATGACTCCTTGCCTGTCAACTAACCCACATTTCATTCTCAAGGAAACCACAGCACAGGGAGGGGACCCCAATCACAGCATACATCAGGTCCAGGTGTTTGGAAGCAGCACTCTGGCCCACATTTCAGCTATGAGCTCTTTTTTTGTGCCAAAGGCCAGCTGCCCTCAGGTCTAATCCCACAACACCCACACTTTCACAGTGTCATGACTTCAAGCTCTGCTGCCTTGGTCTTCAGTGACACAGGTGAGGCACAGGTCTCCTTTTGGATCATAGCAAGAAAGCCCTGCAAAAAATGGCTTAATAAAATAGCTGGTTTAATAATACTGAGCAAAAACTTATAGATATAGATAGCAAGTATATCTTGTGACTCTTAAGACTCTGAGGACCCCACATTCATGCAGCATCAGACAGATCCTGGGTGGATTTTCCCATGGCACAGAAGCCATTGATGGAGAGAGGTTCCTTCTTTCTGGTTATTTAAGCTACTATAGAATATTCTTACAAGAAAATAACCCTCTTCATCATTTCTGGTGTCAAACAGGAAGGATGCGTGCCTGAGAACTAATTGTTGCCTAGTTAAAGGCAAGGCCAGGCCAGGCAGGTGGTTCTGACTGGGAGGTGCTCACAGGCTTCTTCACTGCCATGAGCAGAGTGAGATGATCCTGCTTCCAATGGGTCTGTGCAGCACTGCACAGCCTGAAGGCCAGGCTGGGCAAACAGTCTAACAGCACAGCACGGGCTTGTGCCTACCAAACGTAGCTATTATGTGGGTCACCAGCTCCTGGACATATAATGGTCTCCTGGTGAGGATCATTGCAATAGGTCAACACGACCGGCAGCTTTGTGCTGCTGCCCTCCTGCCACCTCTGCAGCTCCTGCACAGCACCAAACCCTTGGGGTGATTTTAAATCACATAAGTAATAGTATCATAGAATCATTCAGGTTAGAAAAGGCCCTTGAGATTGAGTCCAGCTGTAAAGCTGACACTGCCAAGTACACCAATGCTCCATTCAAAATAAAAATACCTCCTATGTTTTGTCCTCTTACCTGGAGAAGAGAAAGAAAAGAAATCCAAGAGGGTCTTAGCATGGGAAGGGTATTAGAGGCAGGCAAAGACAGCTCAAGTCCAGTTGCAGGGAGGAAAGGGACAGGAACACACCTGAAGATATCTCAGAGAGGGCTGTGGGCCATGGACTTTGAAAGTAACAATCAGGGGTTTCCAAGCAGAGGTCTCTGAAGCTAGATTAGAAGGTCAGACAACAAAACATTAGGAGCCAGGCCAGCTATTTTCCTTTTTATGTTGGGGGGAAGGCAGAAGGGGAAGGGAAACCTCACACACTGCTCCATTCCACTAGTACCTCATGTGAGCTGGACAATGTGCACTTTCAAGCACACAGCAAGGGAGAGGATGAGATGCCAAGGGTGATGTCAACCCACCTGAGAAGAGCCAGAGCTCTCAGAAACACAACAGGACTGCAACCATGCAAGTGTCGTGGTTTAAACCCAGCAGCTCATTCACTCACTCAACCTCCCCTTTCTTGCCCTCCCCCTGCTCCCGAAGAGATGGGTAGGAGAATCAAAAGAATGCAACTCCCACAGGTTGAGATAAGAACAGTTTAGTAACTAAGGTATAACACAAATCACTGCTGCTACCACCAATAATAACAATGATAAAGGAAATAACAAGGAAAGAGAATGCAGCACCTCACCACCCATCAACAGATAACTCACCACACCCTGCCCAACTGATCACCGACAGATACCAAGTCCACACACACACACCTCCCCCCCCCAGAGCACTAACCCTTCTGAGTAACTCTCCATTACATCCTAGGCATGACGTGCTGTGATATGGAATATCTCTTTGGTCAGTTTGGGTCAGGTGTCCTGTCCCTGCTTCCTCCCAGCCTCCCCTCCTCCGTGGCAGAGCATGAGGCTCACAAAGTCCTTGGTCAGAGTAAACATCAGCATTATCAGCTCTGTTCCTAGGCTGAGTCAAAACACAGCTACACCAGCTATTAAGAAGGAGAAAAATTGACTGCTACTGCTAAACCCAGGACAGCAAGTCACAGGGAGCAATCAAGAAGACTGATTTTGGAGATGCTAATTTTTCCTCATTTTCATGCCTCTTCTTATTTAAAAATGGAAATAGTCCCTAATTTGTGATGTTTTTCATTTCCATTTCACAAATACGACATTACACAGTATTAGATATACCTGGAACCACTAGGTAATATTCTAATTCTGGGCTGCAAAAAACACTGAGTAGAAAAGGCAAAATATGCCTTTATATGTTTACATACTTGGTCTTCACAAGTTTTTCATACTAAATTTCAGTATTGACAATACATGAAGTGTCCCATGATATATTGCACCAAAGCATGGAAAGGAGGTATTTGCTCATTCTATCCAGTGACTACATCAGCTTCAAGTGCTACAACAATTGTTTTTTCAGGTGGTATGCTATCAACATTAGTACCCTGAAGTCACTATGTCCTCAGAGCACATGTGTGTTAACTGTTACTCGGTAACAAAACAGAGCAACACAATTTTGCAGTTCAGATCTGGGTCTGAACTTGATCTAGGTCTAGATCCTAACGATGTAAAGAGGAATTAACTCAGCACAAGTGAGCATGCAGCATAAAATATAGCATGAATAACAACTGGAAGTCACATTAATCATAGAAAATTTTCAATTACAGTGTTTAAAACCAGCATGGTTTGCCTCCTGAAAACAGTTTACAGGAAACCATCCACATTTCTGTTTGTGGGTGCAAATGATGCGTCCTCATTTTCTGCTAGAGAAAAACAAAATTCAAATCATGCAGTCACTTAGAAGTACTCTGGCTCCTATGTTCTCTCCTTTTGAAGCTTCCTTCTGCTGGGGCATCAAAGGATGGGACTTTGTTGTTGTTGTTGTAGCAGATCTAACAAACTATTCTTCTGAAGGATTTTAACAGGCTCACAAAAGGTCATAATACTATGCGAAAGAGCTAGCTGGAATAGAGGAACATTGCCTGTGTTGCTGCAACATCTTCATGTGAGGCAGGATGGGCCTCTGGAGGGGACATGGCATTGGTTATTTAGCACTGTAAAGACTGGGATTGTCTTAAACATGTTTTCAGGACAAAGGAGTCAGTAGACATTTACAGACTTTTCAGGAGATACAAGTTTGGTGGAGACTGTAACAGAGGGCTTGAAACCAGGAGAACCTTCAAAGATGCAAGGCTGGTGTATTTCCCTTGTGAAGCAGGAGCTATTTGCCAGCTTTGGCTCCTGTTCACAGTGCTGCCACTGGGGCTGGAATAGGAATACTCTGGGAAAGGTCAGAATCTGATTTTTTCGTTCTTATCATTTGTAGACAAGGAAAAAGAAAAAAGGCAAGCAATAGCAAAGATTTTGCACCAGTTTCTTGGGAGTTTTCATAGGCTCAGAGTCAAAACTTATGCTTAAAAGGATAGTTTTATTGCCAGCTAGAATAGTCAGCTTGGGTGGCCATGTCTGCGAACGATAACATATGCCAAAGATACAGCCTGAGATTTTACAGATTTTTTTTTTTTCTATATATTTGTCAAAACAAAGCAATGCAGTGAAAAGCTGGCTACAGACCTCTATGCTGGACTCATTCTGTTAGGCTCCTAAATACATTGCCTGATGGCACGACTCTAAAAAGAAATCTCTTACATCTAAATACATCTAAATTCCCGATTACGACCTGCTTATTTCAGCTTGTTAATAGAGCCTGAGCCATCATGTTTATAGTGGTTTAAATGAGTCAGTTTTGCTCATATAAGCAAAGCCTGTTAAACATCATGACAAGTTTTCTCTGAGGATTTGAAACTGACCCCTGTATTACAGCTGGAAGGAAAAGTCTGGTGATCCATGCTGCACCCAGCCTGACAAAGTCATCATGCCCCACTTCTAACCAGTCATACTAATTGCCTGTGCAGGGCAAAACAAACAGGGATTTAAAAATCCCAAACAATACAAAGAAGGAAAGGCAGACTACAGGCTCAGATTTGAGGTGGAATCCATGCTCTTGCTCTGACAACATTAAGTATTACACCTCCAGGGCTAAGTAAAACCAGAAATAACTACCTCCCTAACATCAGATATTAAAAACACCTCTAAAAAGGCACCTACCTCTGAAATATATTTATAGCCCCAGCACAAGGGAATGGTTCCCCTCACCCTCCTCTCAATTTTTCTCAGAATGATGTCCATTAAGTTCTGCTGAAAAAAAAAAAAACCCCACCTCATATTAAGGGATCTGTTTCACCTGAAACATATCAGATCTCAGTTTCTCTCACATGCCCTCCTTCCTGTTGTGGAATATGAAGATTTTGGTGGGTCCTGTGCAATGAAATTAAGTTCAGACAGCAAAAGCAAAAGCAGAGTAGTCCCATTCCTCTAACTCATGGGAGCCACATATTTTAAGCAAGCTAAGGACTTCAATAAGAGATCCTGCACTGCATTAAACCCCCCAGTGGAAGTCTGCCACTCCTCTGAGACCAAAAGGTAGAAAGAAACTACCGAAAATCCAGAATTCCTCATTTGTGGAAAAAAACATGTTGACTCCTGAGTTTGGAAAACCACTTCTGTTTAAATGGCTGTTACATATTAAATCAGAAAGCTGGTTTCCTTCCAAACATCTCTTTCCTGCCTCCCATATTTAAATATCAAACAAAGTTCTTGCTATTTCCAGAAGATTCTGATCACCCTAAACTAATATGGCACCACACATTTTCTCCAGCTTCCCCAGCCTTGAGCCTTTGCCCTTGGACAAAGAGGGAATGGAAAGCAGGCAGCGAGAGGGACAACAGGACTTCTTTAGATTCTCTCCTTGACCTGTGATGCTGAGGTTATGGCTCCCTGTGCTGTGTGAGTTACCTCGACGAGGCTGTCCCAGAAACAACTGCAGCCCGGGAGTCCCCAAAAAGCAGGTCCTGGAAGTTACTGAGAAGTCATGGGGCCACAAACTGCAGCTTACACAAGAGTTTTCCCCAAAAATTACAACATAACTTTAAAACAAATCTAAGGGGATCTCCTAGCTTCTTCAAGGGATGGAAAATTCCAGCCACTGCTGGAGTGCGCTCCACTTTACCATCCTCTAGCCTGGTTATTTCCATAAATCACAGCATTTTGTTTGAATTCCTGTTACACTGGGGGCTGTTGGAGGCTGTTTACCACTTGGATGTCCTCTCCTTGAGCCACGTCTCGATATCTTGGCCTGCAAGTCACTTTCCTGAGTTGCTACACAGACCAGCAACAAACCAGAGAGAGAGCAGCAATACAATAGCACAGCAAGGAGAGAGGTAAATATTTACAGCAAGGAACAGAAGTGTCCCTGCTGGAATGAAGTAGATTTATGAGGATGTAGATTTTGTCTCCAGTTACCTGTGCTCTTTCTTCTTCCTCCCATTTCTGTATTTGTGGGAAAGAGAAGCTTGTCCCCTTGATTTTGGCATATCCCAGCTCTTTACATTTGCCCTCATCCCACTTCAAGCCTCCATCCCCCTCCATGAGTTATCCCTACCCCCAGGAGAAAAATGCAATTGGTGCACACTAGTGCCACTGAAAGTGGTGGACAGCAGATAGGCATTGTGCTAGCCATACGTGTCCTCACTGATCTCAAAATCTACTTTCCTGTTGCTTTGCAGGTGACAGACCTCTCTGAGAGCATAATCACAACTACTGGAAAGTACAGCTACTTCACCGTGTACAAAACTGATCCTGCTGCTTGCAAGCCAAACAGTTATTACTAAAGCAACTTGCTTTGGAGTTGTGTCTGTATCAGGCAAACGGTCATTGGAATCAGGAATGGAAATCTGTGAATTTAATGTGCTATATGAAAACTGTGCTAGCTTGGACTGCCCCACAGAAAATTCCCATACCTTTTGTTTGCAGCTGGAGGAATAAAAGATAAAGGATGCACTTTGAAGCTAAAAGAATTAAAAAAAATAACAAGGACAAAAAAGAAGGTAGGATGACAGGTGCTAGGTTAAAAGTACAATGAAGTACATCAAGAGAGTAGAATCTGAAGCGTATTCTATATATGTGCCATTTATTTCCTGGCTTGGTGTAAGCAGGCTGTGCTATCACTGCACTAGAAAGTGCAGAAGTATTCTAGTATCTTCTGTTCAGGGAGTGTGACAAGTAGGCTGGACTTGATGGAGAGTGTTAAAAGCGTAACAGTTTGTAATCCACACTGATGAATTGCTTGTTCTCCAATTCACAACACAGCACAGCCGTTTGCCTTAAACAAAGGTTACAAAAAGTAAGACATCTTGTTTGTCATTTGAATTTCAAATACGATAGAGTCAGATGGCAGAAATTAGTAATATACATTTTACAATGCACTAACTGCATCAGAAGCCCTTCAATGCCTTTTCAGGTCTGTTTTTTTTTCCCTTCACATCCAAATGCCTTTCCTCACCTTCATGTTCACCAGCATTTCTTCTGGATTCTTTTCCATATTTTTAATCGCCCCTCTTCCCTCCTTATCTCTCCCCTTCCTAATTCCTGGCTTCAGTTATCCATGCATACAGTTGGATGGATAACTGTCAATTGGATTTTGTTTCTCCTCTCTGAGGAAAAGCCCTTGTTTGCTTTGCTTTTCCTGATATTTCTTCTCTGACAACAGTAAATGCCAAAGCCATTGCAAAGTCTAAATTAGAGACCTAGTGTGAGCACCTCTTAAATGTATTTTCATGCGTATTTCTTTTATCAGTGCATTTAACTCATGGTACACTTTCACTTTTCCATCAGTTATTTTATCTGATTTTCCCTTTGAGTTTGGGCAAATTTGAAGGCCACACACAAACACTACACTGGGGGAAGAAAAGGGCCTGTTAAGACTGGGTGTGCCTGCCTGAATTAACAAGGACTCAGGAAAAGTAGGCTTAGAAACCAATGTTCCTTAAGTTGTTGGATGTTCAAGGCCTATCTTCAATGTTTATGTTTAATGCCATACCAGAAAAAGCTTACAAGCGAAAATACTACTGTGAATCTAGATTCTTCACACAGACATGATCCTAATCCAACCCTCCATCATCTTTCAGGGAATAGCATATTTGACTCTGGAAGTTCAGACACTCACCCATATATGTACTCATTATCTGTTGCTTGTTAGCACCCACAACTTTAACTGTTCTTTTCACCTACAACAAAACCTGAGCACAATACACAAATATATGTTGTTTCATGATAAAAAGTAGGCAGATATCGTTAACAGCAGCTTTCACTGGTTCTTATGTTTGTTTCAACCATTGCAAACACCATCTTTCATAGGAATGCTGATAGACTGGAGCTGCTCCAGATTTGGCAATTAAGATGAGACAATCACTCTTTCAGAAACAGAAGTAGTCTCGGTTCCTGCTATGAAATCACAAAGTCACCCTGTCATTCTCTGAATCATCACACACCACAGTGGAAGCTGGCCTTAGATTTCATAAACTCAAGAAACAATCAATGATTTTCAACATCAGTTTCAGAAATCATCACACTCCTGTTGTGAATAAGGTACCTCAACATGGTCACAGACATTTCAGTGAAAGCAGGATATTGGTAAGTTAACTGCACAACCCGATTTACTGAAACAAGTCATAAGACTAAAACTTGAAACGGGGAAGTGGTGAAAAAGAATAATCCTCTCGCTCTTGGGTACATCCGCACCAATTCAAGACTGAATTTCAGAGGTACTTATGACTAACCTCAGAAAAAGATGCAAAGGGGTCTGTGACACCCCAACAGAAGTCATGGGACATGACTCACAGCGCCCACTCTCTCCAGATAGCCTGTTTCTCAACCCAACAAACACTGTAGCTTTACCAAGTGCCAACACCCAATCAACCCACTAAGATGGACATGTAATAAATGTACACCTCAAAGGTACTGAAGCAAATAAAAGTACATTTAAATACTTTAGAAAAAACGTGACTACCTAGTGTATTTTAGGATAAGAAGGGAAAAAGTTACCAACAGAAAATACTGTGGTGCAATACTTCATGTAGCCAAGATGTAATTACCTAAACTGGCCTTAGTCCAAACATCAGAGTAAGTAAACTTCCTACTACGAAAAATACTAATGAATTTTTATTGACAACAGGTGATCAGGATCATGGGTGAAGTTCCACACTAGAATAGCTCAGAGGTCTTTGCTTCAAGAACGCTGTCAGCACAGTGATGAAAACAGTTGTTAGTCAGAAGCTCAAACAACTTTTACTGATGCACATTTTAATGCTCACAGAGAAGCCAAGGTATCTCAGTACTGAAGTATCAGTACCACTGTAGGATTAGGAGTTCCTATCTGTGGAATGTACCATTTCAAGGAGAAAACAATTAAAAATATAAATTCAGATGCACCATCTTGACATAACCCTATGCTAGGTTTTTATGCACATAAACCCAACCCTGCTTTTTCTCCAAAAAGTCCTGTAGAACAGGACACATGTGCAATTTCAGGTGAGTAGTCCTGTTGACTCCAAGTTTAAATTGCATTCAAGCCAACAACTGCATCAGGTTTAGGGCCTAAAAAAGTATCTTCAGACTATCAGTTGTACTTTTTCATTTCACAATCTATTTTGCCACTATGGAAGGACATAAGGATTCCCATGTTGCCTTCCATTTGAGGTATTACAGAAGGTACTGTCTAAACTGTATTACATATTCCAGAAATTTTAAATGAAGGCAGAAGTGCTCATACAACAGCAAGGAATTTATGAGCAGATATTTAAAAGCACATATCCTCCTGTGAAGAGCTGCAAAGCCAGGCACACACCTCTTGGCCACACATCTCAGCAGCAGCCCTCCCACTCTCCTCACCCCAGCAGCATTTGGGGAAAGAGATAAATGGCAATAGCCTGGGTCTGCTCTGCCTTCCCAGTCAGCTGTGCAAACTGTGTAGAAATCCTACGAAGAACAATGTCTTAATCTTGTTCCAATACCCTTCCTCCCAACCCCATGAAGGCAGGCAAGCCAACCCATCTCCTGCATGCCTCTGCTGAGCCTCAGAAGTCCTTTGTTGTGCTTCCGACTGTATTGCCTGTAGCCCAGTGTTTTTCCTTTGAAGACTTGCATCATAATTCCTCACTTAATGGCTTTAGTGCTTTAGTAAAGAGTTCTCTTTGTCTTAAGTAACTGTTTTTACAAAGCAAAGAGTATGCTTTTAAGAAGCATCTTTCCTGTTTGTTACCCAGCACACTGTGATGAGACATTCAGTCCATGAGATCTAGAGATACTGAAGGAGGAAAACAGTCTCCAGGCATTAGCAGAACACTCTTGTCATCACTTTTCTTTGTTTTTAAAGCCGTTCACTAAACAA
>NDXB01006406.1:0-26640 GCA_002631895.1 Agapornis roseicollis | reverse complement strand
CACAAAAAAAAAAAAAAAAAAAAAAAGAAAACCCAAAAAACCCAACCCAAACCCTTATAATTTTACAGTTGTTTCATGATATATCACTAAAAATCAAAATAAATATCTGCATTTTGTGGCAAATGTTATATTCAGAAACATAAGGACTTACAACTGATTGACACCTAGAAGTACAAAAGTATAACAGGAAAACTTATATTTTAAATGTTGAGTCTTTGTCTTACTGTAGCTCTCAATAGAAATGGCTTTGCACAACTTCATGATCCTAAGCCACACAAAACACAATGGAAACAAAGCAGCTCAAAACCAAATTCAGAAATACAGCTCTCTCTCTCTCCCACTCTGTGCTGCTGGCATTTGCTCTTTTTGCACCAAAAAGGGGAAAAGTTGCATGTACAAAATGGGGTTGAGAGCATTCGTAGTTCAGTAAACTGAGGCTGAACATTGCCTCGGTTACCCAGCACAAAACCAAGTTTCAGCCATATAATCCCTGTGCACTTCACCTTAGTGAAGCTCAACCATGACAGATATGATTCTCTTACTGCTACATTCTGGCACATTTTTTGCCAACAGGGTAAAGGAAAAGCATCACAGAGCTACCAGAACTGCACCTACATTATGGGATTTCCCCCAGAGCAACAAGTAGCTATTCACTGAGGTAGCTAATCCATAAATGCTGACCTTACACCCACACTCTCATGCCAGGCTGACAGTGAAGGTAATGCTCAGCTGTCAACAACCTAGAGAGAACTGTTTACTAGCATAGTGCAGGACTTGGAGAGCCCTGTTACCCCTCAGGCAAAAGGTGACCCTGCCCTATGAGACCCCTACACTTGAACCTTAGTTTCTGTAATAACTAGGAAAGTCCTGAACCTCCCTCAGCATCAGTGCTGCCCTGCACAGAGCTTTTGGCTGTTACCATGGAGCAAAGAAATGGAGGGGGTAGCAGGAAGAAAACATATGTGATTTGTGCTTTTTAATACAGTGCCTACTTCTGCTGCAATTAACACAGGTAAAGCAGTTCACAGAGAATGTATGAACTGGTTTGGGATGAACACATAAAAAGAACTTCAAGAGTTACAGTTCTGCTAAAGCTTTCTTTAGAATATGAAAATTTTTTAAAAGCCATTTATGGAAATGACTGGGATTTACTGATACACAAATTTGTACAAGACCTTGGAGAGCAGCCTTACCAAACTTTTACCAATTAATATCCCTCCCTATCATGCAGCAGATGCTATAGACTGCTCATGCAAGGCTTTCTGCACAGTAAGAGACATCTTTGCTAAGGAAGTATTCTTCTGAGTCTATGACTGTTAGGATTCCAGCTAATAAACTCAGATGGAGAAATGTGACAGAGATGCAAAGTGAAATGGTGACAGAATAGTACTTTAGGATCCAGCAAACGAATAAGACAGGCAGAAAGATGGAAAAGCTGAAATTTTGTGCATATATTTGATGAAGCTGTTACATGGAAGAAATTGTGCTGGGTCTAAACTCTGTTTGTTCACATTTGCCCAAGATGATGACAACCAATCCCAGGAACAAAACATTAACACTAAGCATCCTCTAACAGCCAGCAGAAGCAGGCATACTGCTTGCTCTAGACAACTGCTGGTAGCTTCACCATGAAGGCCTGAGGCTCCAGGACCCTGCTCTGGCTGTCAGCCACACAGCTCCAGGCAATCAGGCAGAGTCATCTTTCCTATTCATGTTTCTTTCTTCCAGGCTATCTTCATGCTGGTCCAGACAAGAAGCTCAGTGCAGAGATTTATGCCAAAATCCTGTCCCCCTCCCTCTGCAATTCTGGAAGAGTGCTGAAGGTGTCATTTCAGTGTTTGATCTACTACTCCCACCTGCTGTCTTGCTGTAACCATGCAAGCTACCTCACTTGAGACCCCACAAAAGGGAGATCAGTTTCTTGATCCCCATAACTGTTACTTATCCTTATAGGATCAGATGGTGTATAATCTTTGGAGAAGCCCATACCTAAATATAAACCATCAGTATGGCAATGGCAAGCGAGATCAGTTTCTTGATCCCCATAACTGTTACTCATCCTTATAGGATGAGATGGTGTATAATTTTTGGAGAAACACATACCTAAATATAAACCATCAGTATGGCAATAGGTTTCCTAGTCAAAAAGACATACATTCTTGAGGTATCATGAAACCACCCATTTAATGAAAACAGGGTCACGGCTGTCTGGATATGAGGTGAAGCCTCCACAAAATGCAAGCTGTAAAGAGAAACTATTTCGTGTGAAAGATGAGGCAAGCATTACATTGGCTCCACACTCTTCCTTTCCTTCTGGCCTATTTCCCATAGATATGCCATGGACCAAGGGCATCAGACCAAACCTTTCCTTCTAGAACAAGCAAAAAACTGAAGTCCCAAAACCCTGACATTCTGCATCCAACAAGAATGGAGGACAAGACCATAGGGGTTTAGGCAAACCAGAAAGGTAGTTCTGGCTTTTGCTCAAACAGGTAGAAGTCCAACCTACACGTAGTTCAAGGGCTAAAGCGGACACGGGCAACCTAAACACGCTGGTACCTCACAGATGTCTCAATTCTGGTCATGGGAGATGGAGCACAGTCACAGTGCACCCCCATAGCAGAGGTCTGCTCCTTTTCCTTCAAATCACACTAGCATATCATCAGACCATCAAATTACTTCAGTACAAAGGGACATACAAGTAAAACCAGCTATGCTGTAAGGCAAAATTATACCCACTTCAAAGAGGAACAAAGTTTTCAAACATACACCTGATTCTGTGCCACAGCAAGGAGCTGCATTCTGCAGGCTTACACTTTTCCACATTAAAGCAAGGCAGTTTAAAAAGATACTCAACTCCACGCTTCTTGATACACAGGGCAAGAGGATGATACAGCCACAAACAAGAGCCCAGTAGCATCCTGTTGCCCTGAACCACCCAAGAGAGGAGAATGAAGACCCTCAGTGCAGAACATGTTGGTACATCTAGTCGTTCAAATGAGATACATCCATCACATGTTAACACAGAAGAGGCTTTTGTATCTAGCATAAAAAATCTATATAAAGTGATAAGCAATAGGCAATAAAGCAGACAACAAAACATGGTCTGAGTAAGAGGTCTGATTGTCCCAGAGACTCTCCACACTCTCTTCCCATGGTCTTCCAAGCTTCATTTAAAACATATGTTTTACTACAGCCCTGAGTGCTCAATGCTCTGGAAAATTGCACTAGTAAATTAGAGGACTGTTTTATGTCTACTTGAACAGAAATCCTTCCTGTGCTGGCTAAAGTAATGAATGAGTGAAGCTTTCATTTGCTGCAGTGTTGCTAACGATTTCCCTAATGCATTGCTGCTTAGTTTGTGGAAAGAGCAGTCCTTGGCGAGACAGAAACTTTCCTAAACAAATACTTACAGATACTTTTTGGAAAAGGTTTTGTCCAGCTTCATTCCCTCTATTTAAGCTCAAGAAGAACTGTGAGCCCCAAATCTGCCAATACACCTCTATTAATATTTGGAGAATTACCTGTTTTATTAGAGGAAAAGGCCAGGCAGTCAGGAAGAGATTTTGTGAGCTCAGACCAAAAATAGTAGTGGGCATTTATTCATCTGTAAGTCTGTTTATCTTGGATAGTTTTTCATTGATTTTACTGGGGCTCTTCCAGGTCTATAAGCTTGAAAAGCTTTTAACAAATAAAGGTACTACACTTTGTCAGATGAGCTGTTTCCAGGCTTTCAAAGCAAAGAGCTCCCTTTAACCTTTGTGGCAAGCTGATCAATAAAAGGGATGATCAAAGAGGGCAAAATTCTACCCCTAGCAGTACAGATCTGTATAATTACACGTCCCCAATGAGTGCAGGCTCTTTTTCCTCAACACACATGCAATAGCCAAATAATCAAATGGAAAGCAAGACCCAAACAGTCTCTATACACAACCACTATTGTCCCAGTTGGATTGTTTGTGATAGAGGGTGTATCTTAAGTTTCCTATGCACAATACGCTGTAAAAGTAGCTTAAGATAGAGCTTAATACATAAGCTAAAGCACTTCCAAGGATTAAGAGCTACCTCTGCTTTCGATTTAGAGCAGCTTAGGGTGTCTCATCACAAAATCTATGTCCCACAAAAGACATTTTGTCATCCTTATTAAACAAAGGATTATCCATTGAGTGTCAATGGAAATAAACTGGTTGTTTGAAGATAATCCATTTAAATGCACTTGTCTATTACTCATTTCCAAAACTAAATGGAGTGTACTGTATTACACAAACAAAGGATGTTACTAATTAACATCCCCATGGAATTTTCAACCTACTTTACTTAAAAGTTTAAAGGCCACAGTTTTGAAGAACAACAGGTAATATGAGTGCTGTCCTGTACAGTTAGGAAACCTGAAGGGGTTGAAAAAGAACTACTTTTCAGAGCACATCAAACCCCTCATTTTTGAGAACTGGCATTCAATGCCCAGCCCACTGAAGTCAATGAAAAACATTTTGTTCAATCTAGTCAGGGTAAGATTTCACATCCCCACCTTTTAACTTTGTTACAAGAGCAGCAACTGAAGGTAGACAAAGGAGGCTGGATCTAAAATAAATAACCTAAAAGTAATTACCTGGTAGAGTTTGTTTACAGTTAATTTGCAAAAAAAAAATCTAAAGTGAGCATTTCAGAATGTCCTCTACTCTCCTACATTTGCCTGCTTCATCAAGTATCAGCTAAGACAAATGCATATCTCTATATTCATGGTCTTTTATATAAGCAAGTGTATTTTGTGCTAGCTCTAAAATAAATTCAGACCATGACTACTTGGTGACTATTACTAAAATGAAAAGTACATAAAACCCACTATCAAATCAGACCTAATATTCCTTTGTCTTCACAGAGCAACAGAAAATGTACATAAGTAGTTATGAACTTCAGCTTCACTTGTATTCTCAGTTTTTCACTTTAAATTTCATATCCCAGTACAGTCATAATTGTCAAGCTAGCCCTAATGTCTCTATTTTAGCATTTGAGTACAGATCAGAAGTGTGTTTTCAAAACAAGCCTCCCAATCACCTGCCCTTTCAGTAAACTTGAGATTTCAAAGGTGAAGTCATAGGAATTGGTTTTTACTTCTCCCTACTGCCTTGCTTCTCCTTCCTTTCCCCCTCCCCCAGGAGAATCTCCCAGGAACTTTGGTTCCTTCCTGTTTACATCGCAACCATTCAGTGTATCTGCTCCACTTGGCATGTGGAACCCACACACAGTGAGCAGCCACTCATTGCTTCAGAGGGGGTTTAAATGGTAGTTGATACAACTACAAACAAATGGAGATGCTATAATAATACCTACTAAAAGATTTCATGTCCAAAAATCATACATGTTAAGGCTGCTGAAGTACAGAATGTGGAGTGCCATTCTGTCTTCAGTGTATTAAAACATATCACAGAGACACAGAGTTAATCTCATTCCATAAAATTGCATGAATTGGGGGAAAAGAAATTCTTACTGTAGGGTTAGGTCTCCCAAACAACATAAGTCAGTGCATACCTCAGAGTCAGGGCCCTGAGAGTACCAGCAGGATTGAAGCACTTAATGGCCCCCATCAGCCTCACCTGGGAACACCACTCATGCCACAGTGCTTAACTTACAGGTTGCAAATACACACAAACGAATACACAAATACTCATGTATGCATTGGTTTCTTGAAGTTCTTGTTTTCCTGTGTAAAGTCTCATGGTTTCAATTACTGCAAGCACTACCATAGGACAACCTCTGTACATTTGTTCAGTACTCTAGCATGATTTATACAAAATACTGACAACAGCAACTCATGGCACTCACCTCTTTGAGACTTGTGACAATGGAAAAAAAAAAATAGCTTTTAAAAATCCCATAACCTACTACAAGTTGATGGCTACCAAGGCAGCCCGACCTACTCCCTGTGTAACAATTGGCACAACTAAGAAAAGTCAATGGGTATAGTAGCAGCTAACTCTGTTCTGAGATGTGCCTGACGTGATCTCTAGAGAAGTGTTCACTGGGGTCTCACATCAGGAGTGCCACTAAGAGACTACCAAGTTTCATATAGCCCAGTGACTTATCTGCTGCTGTTGTTTCATGTGGGTACCAGTGGTACAGCCAGATGCAGTCTGAGGAGTATCAAGAAGGATGACAGAGCCCTGGGAGCAGCAGTAAGAGACTCTGGAGGGAAGGCAGTTTTTCTATCAATCAATCTGGTTGATTGGATGATAGGAAGGGGTTTTAAAAAGCCCAGCTGAATTTGATGAATCTGGGGCTTGGCTGCTTAGACCATGGTACTCACTTTGAGAAACCTGGGCTGATGGGACCCATCTGTCAGAGAAGGGGAGGAGCATCTTCAGTCATAGACTTGCCCTGCTGGTGAAGAGGGTATTAAGCTGAAGTTGCTGGGAGAGGGGAAGCTCATTCCATGCCACTCCTATGAGTCTGATGCCAGTGTCAGTGCCAGCTGTCCAGAGCCTGCAATGCACAATAAATTAAAGACACTGTTTGGACCAGGAAGGAATTAATATAAGTGAACTTTTTACTCAGGCAGGTCTCAGCTATTTCAGAGAGTGTGGCAGAGAGGTGTTGTATTGATTTGTCAGCTGCTATAACCAATATCCCCAAAGTGTTATGTGAGACTTTCAAGTGTGCCAGAACTCATGTCTAGTTCCAATACTTCCCTTGCAAACTGGTGTGTGGAAAAAGTTCAAATGACTGTTCTTTCTAGAATGAAAACTTTTTTATTAGCTCTCTCTTTTTTTTTAAAACAGAAAACATAGCAGAAGTCTTTCCAGACCATCCCCTTGTGTACTGGTCATGGCTTAAACCTCGTAAGTTTAGTGGCAGGAAAGTAGGAAAAAAGTCACCTTGCAAAAAACTCGTAGAGATTCCTGAACCTTTCCTAACATCCTCCTCTTGTCCATCCCTTCTGAAATATTTCCACACTACCCTCTCCTATTTGATGATTTTTCTGATCACAAAACTAGCATAAGGCATAATTTCCCTAGGAAAGGGATCAGAGTTCACCACTCAGAGTTGCCCCCATTTTACAAGTTAAAGCTCCCTCAGTTTTTCCCATTTAATTGTGATTCATACCCCAAACCACAAATTCCCACTCCGCTCCCTTTTCTCTGGAGTTTTAGACCTTTAACCCAATGGTTTCATGGATATGGTACATCTCTCCATCAATCAAGTGAAGACAATTTCATTCTGATGCAGGGTATGTACAGGTTTTAACAGTTCACAGTAGAGGTTTGCCTTTCAGGAGCCCTGTGTTTCATTTATGTTTTTATTCTGAGTAGGTGCAAAGTAATTTACAGAAAAAATTCACCCAAGACGAGCAAGGGAGAGCCTTGTATTAAGTTTGAATGAAAGAAAATATGGCCTAGTAATGAAAATATGACTGGAAATCCAGAGACTTGAATTATGGGTTTCATTTCTCATCTGACTGGGCAAGTTGTGTTAAATTCTATGGGTTCCAAGTGAAAACATTTTCTCATTGCTCATCAATACTTACAGTCTTCTGAGACTCCCAGATGAAAGACATCATGCAAGCTACAAAGGTCACCCAGTCATATGTTTTTCTATCTTACTTTACTGGGTTAACTTGCAATAAATGCTCATTGACTCTTCTGTATGATATAACTGCAGGCATTAAACCTGTACTGCTGTGACATGTGGTGCAGTTCGTGGCTCTGAACCCCTTGCCTTTAAATTGTAGGTGAGTTTACTTTTCCATTATATAACGCACCAGGTATTTTCTGAAATGCACTCCGGATCAGTACTGACTTGTTAAGCTTTCTTATTTCCTATGTAGACTAAATTCATCGTTTTTCTTGATTCTACAGCATATTGAACTCAGACGCAATCAAAGCCATGTAGCACACAAGGAAGAAAAGTATAAACACAGCCTGGGTCTCCTAACGACTGACAATAAAATGTGTATAGTGAGGATACTGAAATCCAGGTTATCAAAAAGATTTTTCCACAAAAAGGCATGGAGGGAAAAAAAAACAACAACAACAACAACAAACAAAAAAAAAAAAAACCAACCAAACCAGGAAAAAAAAAACCTGTTCCAAATGCTCATTTTTCCCTGTGTTAAAAGTTGCTTTGAACATTAACAAGAACTCCCAAAGGAAGCAGCCAGCAAATCCACAGAGATGGCACTTAAAAGGATTTGAGTAACAAAACAACTGAAAAGTTTTAACAGGTCTCTAAGGCTGAACAATTTGTTCCCACCAGGAGATTTCTCTGTGGATGTCCATCTTATACCACAAGTGACAAAACACCAACAGAGCAAGTAATAAGTGTCTCTGAAATCAATCAAATGCAATTATTTTATTGCAGCTACGTTTTTTATTGTCATTTCTAAAGATTAAAATATTTTATTAGTGCTGCCACCACTAGAAACTTATTTTATAAAACAATTTTGCTTCACAAAGATTCAACAATTTAGGTTTTGGCCTTCTATTGTTGTTTTGTGGTTTACATTTTTACTGTGCTACAGAATCACTGCAGCAGGCACTGGAGGAAGCCACTTTGATAATCCATTTTAGCCTTCTGTATCACAGAAGATATGTCACTAAATTCTCCTCAATAATCTCAGCTAATCTTTTCAAGTTCTTTTAATTTCAGATATGTGCAGAGGAGCAGAAAAAGCACTTTGCAGCAAGAAACAACAGGGAAACAGCCTCTTCCTGCAGTATCAGTATACTGTCAATTCTTACAAATCCAGATCAGAAGTCCAGCACGTCTAATGTGTGAGAAGCTCCCACACTGGGGACAGATCATGCGTACAGAACGGGTAAATCTCATTGTAAGAGCTGAATATTTTTCCATTGGGTGAGGTTTGCTCCCATTCCCATTATTTGTCCTACAGAAGCAGCAAGTGTTTTTTGAGAAGTTTGTGGATTATAGGGAAATAATTGATTTTCTTCCATGCACACCAGTATCACCTCCTGCCATGCTAGTGAAATTTGTTTTCTTTCCACATGTTTACTCTTAGGCAACACCTATTTCTCAACCTCATCGCCATTCACCTGCCATTTCATGAACGACAAATAAACAAGAAAGGAAGGCAACATTTCTGAGAAGTTTGAAGTTAGTTGTTAGCAAACCTGTGAAAATTGGCAGGGATGCATCTACCAGTGGCTTCACAGATGACCTTTCCCGAAAGCTAAGTAACAAGCAAAGCAAAAACAGCTACTGGCTCTCCACACCTGACTACTCAGCCAGTAAACCAGGTTCCTTTAGTTTCACTAGCTGATGGAGAAAACCGAAGCTGCTGGTGAGAGCCCCAGGGATCCAGCACCCAGTATTTGGTCAGCTATAAATCAAGAACACTCAAAATATAAGAGGAAAAGAGAAAATCAGGCCCAGGTACATCTAAAGAGGTCTGAAAAAATTTGTCTTCTGTACAAGGCTGTTTTCAGCTGGAGGTCAATTGCTGCAGACTAATTGCAGTTTTATTTCATGAGCATTAACAACCTACCAATCACTGTGCAGCAGCACCAATGAACTGTAAGTATTTTGGGTTGACCTTTTAATCACTTCTCATCATTCATCATTAGGTGCCAGCTTCACTGCAAATTTCATCATCCATCCTGGATGCTAAGCACATGCTTCTGGGCTACCAGCACAGGATACCAAAGCTGCAAAAATCTTTGTTTCCTTGAACCGAGGAAAAGAGAAAGCATTGTAACTGTCATCTTTTCCTCAAACCCCTTCACTCAACCCTCTGCAGTTTTTCTAGCACATTCATTTATGCTAAATTGAGCACTCTGAGTGACTTTGTTAAGCTTTACTTAACTGATCACAAAGAAAAACTACACACACTGGAAAACACCTTGGCACATATCTAAGTTCAGGCAAACTTTAGGTCTAATAGAAACATGCAATGTTACTTCATCAAACATGTCTTCTGTATTCTTCTGTAATTTCTACGTAACGTTTTTTGAGGGAAAAGATACCCCAGACTTCCATCTCCAAGANTTCATGGTAGAACTTTAGGTCTAATAGAAACATGCAATGTTACTTCATCAAACATGTCTTCTGTATTCTTCTGTAATTTCTACGTAACGTTTTTTGAGGGAAAAGATACCCCAGACTTCCATCTCCAAGAAGAAAAGGCAAACTGAGCTAATTTGATTACTTTCTATAATTATTTAGGACCATGGCCTCAAAGTGAAGAATCCTTACTTGCTTCTATCCCTAGATGTATTCACTCTTACACCTACCAGCTGGTTTAATTTTGTCCAGAAAAATGCTATTTTTTTCTGTTCGAGTCAATTCTAAATTTGTAAAAAATGAACTTCAATATCTAGACTGGGAAGCAGTTAATCACCTTTTTAGTTGGGTGTGATTAGAACAATTCAAATTGTTGACAGATAATTTATTCTCTTGACTTCAGTTCTGTTTCACTAATCCTCTCAGTGTGCCATACCTTGCACAGAAAAGACCATGATGGGGTCCTAGATACTAAAGTAAATCTGAATGTAATAACAGATATTTAAATATAACATCTTAATTTTATAATCTCTTACCTTTATGTCAGTTAGGTCCCTACAGATGGTTTCTTCACAGCCCTCTATCTTCCATAATCCCTTTTCTCATACATAAATCCTTCCACTCTGTTTGTCATGTAGATGCTCTAGGACACATGCTCTACAATTTTATTACATCTTTCTTCAAAATAGAGTGAACTAAGTTGGGCAATAAATGTCAGATGAAGACAAAATGAGTTTTACAAAGTGACAGCGTAAAACTCCTAGACTTACAGCCCACTTTATGCAAGACAGCATCTTACTAAACTTTATTACTGCTGCTCACTGGTCAAGGAATTTCAATAATGTGTGTATTAATGCACCTCAGTCAATTTCTTTTTAGGAACGTGTGAGCATATTTGAATATCTGTGAATTGAAGCCACAGATGAGCCATCACATTATCCTTTTAAGAGCTGGCTGCATCATCATACGACTGTACAATGCAGCAACAAAAGACAAACGTTTGTGTGGATACAGAACTATTTCAAACAACAACAAAAGGAGCACAATTAACTACTGATTGATTCCCCTCTGCTACGTATAATTATTCCCTCTCCTTACCAGCTTGCTTTGGTGAAAAAGCTACTTATTTTATGCTTTTGAACATGTTTTGAGAAAGGTAAGGGAAGGACAACTTTGGGAAATTACAAGATCTTTGTTCTGCATGACAGAATTATGACAGAGTGTGAATTTGCATAAAGTTCACTTTCCTTCAGAGCAATTTAATTTCTCTGCAGAGGTTTATACGCCTTAGGAATTCAGAGACTGGATTTGTTTGGCTTTGTGCAACAGTCACCATCTGGCTTCTTGTGTCCCTTCCATACAAAAGTTTACTTTCCTGTCAATTCTGGGTATTTGAGATGTTTTTAATCTTTCTTTTGAGATCTTAGAAATGGCTCCACAGAGTCTGGCACGTAGCGGCATTTAGAGAACTTTGCTGAGCGAAAATTAGTCATTTATTGTGCTGTGTGCCAGCTGTACTTTTTCCTGTTGTGTCTGTTTTCCTAACTGCAGAGAGGCCATTGAATAAAAGAACACAAGCATGAAAAACCCTTCTGTTCTTCATACATTGTGGACTAAGAATGGGCTTAGAGACCCACCAGGAACTTGCTTTCTACTATCTATTGAAAGGATAAGGTGAATCTTAAATACACAGAGTTGCTAAGATGTCATTTGCAATTTTGCCAGTACATCTACAAACACCAAGAAAAATCCCCAATTGAAAATGTTCAAAATGTCTGTCTCCTGTGATGGCAACTTCTTACCTAGCTTGTAGTCTATTTCACCACAGTGGAGACAAAATACTTCTCCCCCATCTAGCTGTTATTCACTCCACACTGAAATCCAGTTTCCAACCATTTCAGGGTATCTTCTGTTCCCTTTTCTAAACAATCTCTCTTTGTACTTCCTCAGCCTTTAATTCTACAGCCTCCCTGTTACCAAATTTATTCTTCACTTCCTTCAAGTTCATTTGCAATGGGAATAGCTTTTCCCTTTGTTTCACTTCAAAAATAAAGCAGAAAAGGAAAAGAAAAAGTAAGAAAGAAGATGAAATATGAAAAAAACAGAAGAGACTGTTAGAAATACACCCATCTAAGGACAATGAGGAAGTAGAAGCAAAGCTGGCAGAAGAATAGCAAGGAAGTCAATGGGGCAACCCTTTTGGTAGGGGAAGGAAAGTGCAGCACTGGCAGATGAGACACAGGTCTGAATCCATACACTGCATTCAGCAGTCACAGGTTTCAGTTTTCCTTCACTGCTTTGAAAATTATCCTTTCTCTTCCACTGACAAATAAAAACATCTCACATGAAAAAAACAAACCAGAAGTCCAGTGAAGCACTGACGCTATGCACTGTTCTTGGAGTGTATGGCTGTTTAACCTGGGAGGAACACCATGCTTACCTGCAGATAGAGATTATCTACAGCTCTACAGGCTCTCCATGTGCAGCCAGGAGAGAGTGGCAGCAGGAAACAAAGCCCTGGCAGAGTCATGCACCTGACAGCCATCTCTAAACAAGTTGCTTAGCAGACCTGGAGAAGTAGGCAACCTGCTTAATTTTCCTGATCACAAGTGACTCAAGTCTGTTGGTTGTATATGCGTTTACAAGCATTTGTATATGAAAGTCTGCCTTTGTGCAGGCAGAAATAAAACTTAACAAACACTAGCTGGGGTAGTGGCCTCTGACTCAAACAGAGGGAATACAGAGCTGCATTTGTGTGAAGCAGGTTACCACAGTGTCTGAAGTCCAAAGCTGCCCTTGTTTGTTTACCAGCAGACCCTAAGTTTGAGTTCATCCTCGTTTCCATGCAAACACGAGCTGCAGCAGCAGTGTGAATCAGCACTGAGGTTCCTGCTTTTGACTGTTTGCATGGCACACCATGCTCTCCAGCCCCATTCCTGTCTTCACTACAGGATATTTTTTTCTCCATAAGCACAATAAGATAGGAGAGAATCAATGAGGCTAAGAAACTTTTGACATCCATAGCTACACATAGTGCAACCCCGTGCAACCCCATGCAACCTGGGAAACAGGCATAGGACTGAGCTGAGCCACGTAAGGTCCCAAGTGTTCTCATTATAAACAAAACAGCAAATGACCATCAACTAAAATGTTGAGGAGAGTCGAGAAATGCACAGTGCAATACTCTACAAACAGGACAAAAAATTCTGGGTGCAAAGGGGGGTTTAAACTTGTAGTGCTTTATGCCCATCTATACAATCTCAGTTGTGTCCACAGATGACAGTTTGACAGACAGAAGTTACCATCTGAGGAGGACTCTGCCCCAAGAGCCCAAATCCAGTAAGTTTCTCAGGTGTCCCCAGGAAAGCCTATGTTAGCATTATCTGTTACAAACTTCTATCTCTTCTGGTGTCTTTCCCATTTTCACAAATTGAGAATAATTCCTCAAATAACCTATCTTTTTTTGGGGGAAAAAAAACCCAAACAAAACAAAACCAACATTTGCAGGGCCTAGCTTGGCAAAGCAGAAAATGTTGACATTGATGCCCAGTACAGGGAAACTCCCAGGAAAAACAACAGCATTCAGTGAGGTTCAGAGAGAAGTCTGCAGAGGTTTAAGGTAAGTGTTCAAAGCAAGACAATGTTCAGCAGCCTACCCTGATCCCCCTCTTTTTTTAACAATGAAACAATACCAATTTTTAGGTAAAGCTTGCCTTCTGAGCGACAAAGTTTTTCACAAGTTCCTGAACTGTCACCAACACTGCCCCCACTACAGCAAAGCATTCAAGTAGGCACGAAACAAGTGACATGGTCTACACAGCATTGGAAAGGGACTTTTTACAAGGGCATGTAGTGACAGGACAAGAGGGAATGGCTTTAAACTGACAGAGGGGAGATATTGATCAGGTATTAATAAGACATTCCTCACTATGAGGGTGATGAGACAGTGGAACAGGTTGCCCAGAGAATCTGTGGCTGCCCCATTCCTGGCAGTGTTTAAGGCCAGGTTGGATGGGGCTTTGAGCAACCTGGTCTAGTGGAAGGTGTCCCTGCCCATGGCAGGGAGTTGGAACTGGATGAGTTTTAAGGTCCATTTCAATCCAAACCATTCTGTGATTCTATGGGTTAGAAAATAAGCATAGCTTTTCAGGCTTCAGTGAAAGCACAAATTATTTCAAACAGTAATTTTGTATTTGTTTTATAGTAATTTTATATTTATCACCTGCAAACCAACATACTTTCTTTGCTCAAAACACCATATTGTCATTGTTATTCCATAGCTACTTTCACAGGGTTAACCCAGATAACAGGATATCAAACTAATCATCAGAAGCCCTAAGGAATATGAATGTTCATAGCAAAATCTGGTGCATACCCCGAACTGGGCCCATTTGATCACTGAACCATAAATTGTCAGGATCCCTCTTGTAAAAAACAATTCCACAAACCTGGAAAATAAAATGCCCTTTCTACGCATGCAGTGTACAGAAGTAATTCTTTGTTCAGATGTATGCCAAAGCCTCATACCTATACAGAGATATAGATCTATTTTAAGGAAAATCAAAACCAAAGAGAATGAAACAAAACCAACCAACCAAACAAGCAAACCCCACAAGTAAAAGAAAAGCTATGCTGACAGTGTAAAGTCCTCCTGTCCTCCTTTCAGCACCTTTGGCCATTTGACTCACCTTCCAAGCAGTGATGTGAGTGTCCCTTCAATAGCTGTTGCACAACTACATCCTACCAAAATCTGCTGGTGCCTGGACAAGAAACACAGTGTTTGTGTTGGTTTCCCATCCTAAAAGGAATTTTACTTCAGTTTAATGATGTGGTTATCACAAGTTTTCTGCTCTCCCCATGTATTCTTTCTTCCATGAAAATACCCAGTAAGGTTTTCATCCCCTTCTTCACCTTGCTCCTAGGGAGGAAGGGGAAATCAAGGCACCCAAAAACTTCACTCTCACTGACTGTACTTTGTACCGTCCCGGTGACTGCCCAACCATGAATACAGATGCGTGTTAAATAGCATACATAAAGCAAGCACCCTAGGGTAAAAGCTGCCAATTTCACCAGCAGATGGAGCAGACAGCTCCTGTGTCTCCAAATGCAGGACATGCATTTCTGGTTTTGTTTCCCACTCTCAAGTTTTCAGGTTTTCCTATCTGCATTTGGTAAACTGTGTGAGATGAAAGAGACTACGCAAGAATTGAGGGATTTTTTTTTCCTGGTGGAGGAAAAACATGAGTTGCCTTTTGGCTCCAGCTGCATTGCCTGGGGTTTTACAGATTCCAGGTCCAGGAGGCCACATCTTCTTCAGGCCCAATAGCCAATCTCATACCTGGGGTTATGGAATAACTGTATATTTCTATATAAATAATATTCATTTTGTCTTTATTTAACTTATGGAAATCTGGCTCTGAATTTTTGTGGGTTTATGCCTTTATTTAACTTAATAGTTGTGAAAACTCCCTTCTGAAGTCTGCATATAGTTTAAGTTTATTGTAAAACTTGTGATTCATATGTTAGACTGTATGTCATTTATGATCATCCCATTCTTCCAAATTCACAGTAGCTCCCAATATGGTATGTGCCCATGTTCAAGCATAGAAAATAGAGTACATGCAAGTGTTTTCTTCCTCCTCTGCTGTCTCAGAGAGCATTTAATCACCATATGTAGGCGAAAGTGATCTAAGAAGTGATCAAGAATGGATAGAGCCAAATTTCACCTTAATGTTGTCTTTCTCTAAATATAGAACTATTCAATGAAAACTCCTTTCAAGAAGACTTTAAACAACATTAGATCCATATATGCAGGAGTATATATCCATGCATATACATGTACACACCTTGAATCATACATTTCACATGTGTGACATACATAACACAGTACACACACAGAGAGCTTAAGCCATCCCTGGAGCTGATTTTCTGAAGCTCCTTTGTGCAGGGTCTTTCAATTCTTGTTTCACAGTTCAGGAAAGCCAGCAGAGAGGCTAGGTTTTCAGGGGCTCACTTGGTAATGGTTGTTAGCTGCAGCAGGTAAGCAACCAGCCACAGATATAAATTGCCTACTGCCACACTACCCTGAAAACCCCCAATCTTGTCTGACCAAGGACTTTCTGAGTCTCATATTCTGCCAGGGAGGAGGGCAAGCCAGGAGGAACCACAGACAAGGCACTGACGAGGTGGCCGAGTGGTGAAGGCGATGGACTGCTAATCCATTGTGCTCTGCACGCGTGGGTTCGAATCCCATCCTCGTCGGTCAGTGTGTGTCCCACATAAGGCTTTGTTTTGAGATGACCATAATAACCTGCAGGAAGACCAAGAAGGAAGGCTGGAGGAGGTATGTGTTGGGCACCTAGAAAGAAGGCTTCCATAACACATTATCACTGCTCAGAACATACTGCGTGCAGCTAGCATAAAATCTGCTCCTGGTCACTGTGACAAGAAAGGTTTATCATAGTCTCTGGAGGCATCCAAACATTGGATGAAGATATTTTGTATAGGAAGATGGGAGATAACTTTCATGGGCTTTAATATGTCTGCATCTGTGTTTTGTTCTATCTATATAACCATCTCAGACTCCAACAACTGAACTGCTGGAAAACTGAACCCTTGAGTTCAATGCCTTATCTAAGAGGATGGTTTTCACTGCTTCACTGAGAACTTTGTGTCCTCTGCATTTAACTCCACATACCAATTTCTTTTCATACAGGTTTCTTGCTTGAGTCCTGTGCCTGACATAACTTAGTTCTCTATTCACACACTTCTACAGCTGATATGTACTGGCATGGACTCTAAACAGCTGCACAAATATATGTATACAACATTGGTGGCTATACAAGTAATTAACATGCTGCATTTTATTCTATGGGAACATATAGAGAACAAGGGCATGGACCTGACCTGCTATTGGTGTGCAGCACATGAAGAAAAGCAAGAGTAGGACAAACAGGGCTCTTGGCTTCAGGAAGGGTGGACAGCCAGGTTGTCAGCGCTTCTGAAAATCACATCTTTAAATAGGAGCTAGGGCAGTATTCACAACACCAAACCTTGGATACCTAACCTCTGCTTCCAAGTTCAACTTCCTTCCTGTGTTACCATTGAATAGAAACAGCTCCTGAATAGGGAGGTTCAGACATTAGAAATATTTAAATTCTATAATATGAATATGTTCCTTTCTTTTCATATTCCATCTCTAACCTCTCAAAAAGTATAACTTGAACTCCCTATTAAAAACACAGTGCTAGGTGGATGCATTTTGTGTATGGGTTTACAAATGCTATACATATACTTGCATATGCACTTATAAAAGGCAGGGAAACAACTGTCTGTAATTCACCACTGTTTTGTTTAGACCTGGGAACCAAAGCAACAGGTAAAACTACCCTGGAACGCCCCAGATAACACTGATCAGAGAAATGCGATGTATATCCCCAATGGGCTGTGCTATTTCCGCATTTTTGAGGTATCTTCAACCTGCTCTCTCATACAAATCAAGCATGGGGAATATAAATTACAAGCTGCTGCATATTACTGCTCCTTTTCCGCTTAATCCAGTTTTGGGTTTCTGAGCTTCAAGTAATTGCAAGAAGATGGTGGTGCTTTTGTGGGGAGGAATAACCATTATGCAGACCTACACTTCTCTAACAAGGTCCTTGTTTAAATTCCACTCTCAATACAGGCTCTGACAACATCTGGACACACAGAGGGATGCTTCATATTTAAATTCTGAGGATAATTAGCTAGTTCCAGGTATCACAGCTCTTATAGGTATAATCCAGTTGTAGCCTCATTTTCTTGCAGTTATGTTAAGCCTTACACAAATCAGCAATATTACTTGACAGATATTTCTTACGTTCCCAACCCCCCCCTCCTCCCCCCAACAGTTCCTTCTCCCCTATTTGTCTTTATGGAAAAATTCGGTAGAAAATAAACTGTTGATCTTCTTATGCAGCACAGTAGAATTTAACTGAAAATTGTATTCCTTTTACAAAAAAATCTGTAGAATTGCTGTCAGTTAAGACAGTGCAGGTTGTTGTTTTCTTTAGATTTTATATCTGGGGTTACGGAATAACAGTATATTTCTATATAAATAATACTCACTTTGTCTTTATAAACTCATGGAAATCTGGCTCTGAATTTTTGTGAGTTTATCTCTTTATTTAACTTATCTTATTAGTTGTGAAACTGCACCTGTCACTCTATTTGCCTGCAAAAGCTAGACAGTAAAACAATCCAAGTGCTGTATCCCTGATAAAGATAACATGCTCAAATAGACATTTCTATACCCGCATACCAATTTTCCCTGTGCCAAAACAACCAACAGCACTGAACCCTTCTGAGGGCTGGGACATGTGTCTGTGGGCACCTGGACTGCAGTAAGCTCAGCTATTCTGTGTATCAAAGAACTACATTTTGCTCAGCAACTGAAACAACATCTTGGGGACAAATGAATCTATTGAATAATGAGTTGACTAATGAAATGGGATCTGACATTTAAAAAGAAGTGAGAAAAAATTTTCCTCACTTCACCAGGCACCCATGCAGTTGGATTAGATGATCATTGTAGGTTCTTTCCAATTGGAACTATTCTATTCTATATCTCAATTTCCAGCTAAAAAAACATTTTCTTCATAGAGTACAGATCTTGGAAGAATAATAATGTGAATTGCAATTGTCTATAAACATCTTACCATAAATTCCAGCACAACTATAGGCAACAAATAACTATCCAAGTATGATTTAAAATTTTGGACCATTTTAAGTTTCCAAACAGAGTTTGACAAATAAGTCCAGGAACAAAAACCATAAATGCCAATGTCTGGGCACTCCAAATATCTCCTCACTTCTTTGAGCTGTACAGTAAAAGGCAGACTAGCACGGTCCTTTAATGCCTCTAGCAATATGCAACGACATATGCAACTCACGCAGGTGAGTCCTATGGCTACTGCGTTAACTTCACAAATGCCTAGAATGCTCACAGCTTACAGAGATTTTTGTCTTTAACCAGCCTTCATCAATATAGGCTTTAGTGATTGGCATCCTACTTTGATGTAAGCTTACCTTTCCATCCTAATTAAAGGGAAAAGAGATAGAGCCGGGCATTACTGGTTCCTCCAGGGCTCTTTGGGTTAGTCCTTAACTATCTCTAGCTCAGAGACCACCTGCATAACTGATGGGTTTTTTTCTGAACATATCATATTGAGCAGAGAAGGCAAAAAAGAGGAGAATTTGACAGCAAGCACCTCTTTACTTGAACCTCAGTATCTTAAACAATGACTGATGTTATTGAGTCTCCACACACACACTTATTCTATAAGCAGATAAATTATTTTTGATCTTTATACACAGCCACATAGGAAAAATAATAAAAAGGGAACCATATCTTGTTTTTTCTTTTCATACCAATGAAACATAATGCATCAATATGACTGATTGTTTAGTCTGTTAATAAAAAACACTTGAGAAACCTAAGGAAAACTTACTTAAAATTATAATTTTTCATAGTCAAAAAGCTTTCTTTCCCCCTCTGATAAATGGTAATATTAAAGCCTGTCATAAAATCTACTTGAGAATTCTTCAGGAACCTCAAAAGTTTCTTGTTAGGTTTGTACTTAAAAACCTATTAAAAAGCAGCAACACCATACCACTGCAGTGTTCACCAAGATACATGATCTGTTCCAGAATTAGTATAGAAACAGAAGTGCTTGATAGAACTGAGCTGAACTGCAATATGCCATGTCTACCATACCCACTTAGGATACAAACCTATCTGCACAAATTATCATTAAAGACTTTGTAACAGAATAAATATAAGCACTCTTTGTAAATATATGGTATGTTTCGGGAAAATACTGTAGCAAACTCATGAGAAGATACATTCTTTCAGGTACAAAATCTTTTCCATTTTCACATTTCTCTTATTTCTAAGCTATACAGGATCCCATATTCAATAAATGGACTTTCGAAACCAGCTGCAGTCACAAAGTTCTTCTAAAAAAGCTATTAAAACCTGCTGTTGGTGCGTGCTTAATAAAGGCTTGTTATCTTTATTTATCGTATGCAGTACTAGCATGCAGACTGCAGGGTCTGCCGTGCCACTGACCTACCTACCTACTCTGGGAGGCAGGATCAAGACATAGAACGTAGATGTGGAGGTCCATCCCATCAGGGAAACTATTCTCTTGATATCTGTGACCACCTATACTGTAAGGCAGTACACATTTCACAGGAGCACAGGCTATAGCAGCACAGGCGTTCAAGTACAGCTGAAATCTGTAGCTAACTATTTTTAAAATGAAAGGCAACTTATGCAAACTCAAATATTTGTGCTAGCAACTGCATTTCTAAGAGCAAGATCCGCTTCTGTTGGACTTGAGTCTCCAAACTATGGACTCCCTAGTGAACTCACCACAACTTCTCTCCTAATTGCAACAACCCATTCTTGTCTCACAGCCTTGGGTCAGAACTAATCTGGATAAAGCAGCAAAAACAAACACAAAACCCCAACAAAACAACAACGAAAAAACACAATAAACACAATGAAAAGAACAGTTTATATGTCGTTATATGTAAACTATCACTAGTTATTTCATCAGTTGTCCAGTGAGACACCAAGGAAGCCACCATTTTAGTGAGAATGGCTGTCACATGAAGCATAAAGGTATGTTTAGCATATAAAGGACAAAAAAACCCCCTCTCTTCTGCTATCATTGCCTGTGAAACAAAACTAGCAGATGGAAAGTGTAGCAGTTTCTCCTTTGCTAGGCCAGTCACTGCTGTGCTATTAGAAGTCCTCTAATCAAATTTTGTTCGTATTCTTTCCAGGACTGCTGATTCGTGTCAGCAAAAAGTGTCCAGAAAATGCTAACACGCAGCATTTTGCAGTCAATTTTGTGTTTTCATTTGAACTACCTCCTGCAACCCATGTACCTCCTTTCAGAATGTGAGAATGAAAAAAACCCTAATCACTAACCTTGAAAATAAGCTTGTGAAGCTTTAAAAACACGTAAAAACTCCTGAGGCTGGGAACCAGAAACAAGCTCTTAAATATTTTGGCCTTACAGATGGAAACAGACATCTGCCTTTGTATGGTAAGGAACAACAAAAAAAGCAAAGGCTGGTCAATTTGGGCACAGATGCGCAGAAGGGGTCAAGCACCTGGCACAAGTGGACCAGGCAGGTTCTTCAGGGGCATCACATGGATGCCTCAGTGACAAGGACACTCCAGCTAAGCAAATTGTTATAAGAAAGTAAAGGGAGGGGAAGAGGTAGTTGTTCAAGGCATTTTGAGCTAAACATGCCATGTTAAACAAAACAAGAGAGGTAAAAAAATCCTGTGGTTCTCTCTTCCCACCCTGGGTTATGAACCCTATCATCAGCCTTTTGAGATAATGATCATTAAAGACAAAATACTGTAGGAGCAAACCTGTAGTACCTAAAGATGGCTGTTTCTTTGTAAAGATATATAGAAATGCATACACTGAGAGCCATTTCCATAAAGAAGGGACATTATACACTCATTTAGTAGAAATATAAATGTCAATGTCCTAATAACCCCCACCTTATTTTTATTGAACAAATAGTTTCTTAATCTCTGTCATTTTGTTTTTCAGTTAGCTACATTGAAAAACATAAATTCTTCTTTTTTTGTTTTTTCCTACTTAATACTGAAAGATAAGAAAAATACTTTTCCACTGTATAATGTGATAAAACTAGGATTTTTTTTTTCCATTATTCTTACCATCTCAGAGGTATGTTCTTCCTCTCAACACAATATGCTATTGATGTTGCATGTAGTTCACAACATCAGAAAGGTGCTGCAGGGTTTAAAAGTTCTTATCAATGTATGTTTTTGTGGCATCAGTCTCTAATCCTTGGAGTTCTTACTACCCCCAGAATAATACTTCTACAAGCAAAGGCATGCATTATTATCTAAATCACAGCAATATCAACAAACAACAGGAAATACCACTTCTGCCATGAGGAAGTTCTAAAAACATTTCAGGAAAGTAAAATATCTCATTTCATTCAAACCAGAAAAAGCCTTGCAATAAATAAAAGACAGGTTTCATTTACAAAAACAAGTTCCTACTATATAACTTCCAGAATCTCTCAAATATGATGGCAAAAATACATAGAGCCCGTGGGTTCCTTTCCACTACTTTCTATTTCCTAGTCTGTTTGCACTGCGTATGCCGGAGCACAAACTGTTCAGCCGCTACCAACATTTGGATCAAATATATGGTAGCAAGAATTCTCATACCATTCTCTCTTTTCCCTTTCTCTGCTTTGCAAAGGCTTCTTACACTCAAAATATCACTAATATCTAGGGTGGTTGCTAATCTCCCGCCAAGCAACTTCTGGGAATTACTTGATAGTTATAAGGATGAGGAGTCGTAAAGAGCTGCTTGTCTTCCACTCTCCTTTTGATCCAGGCTGATTCCCTACAGCACATTACACCTACCAGACCATCTAATTGGGAAGTCTCTCCAAATACAACATAATGTAATAGAGTATAATACAATTTAATATAGTAATAGTAACTGGCAGCAAGTTAAATTAACTGCCCATTTGGCAGAGTACCTGCTTGTCCTATGAGCTGCTCAACACAGAGGAAGACTTTCAGCTGCTTTGACAGCATTGCTGCCCCATGCAATGTGCTCCAAGTGGTCTTGCACCACTTACAAATGCTATACATATGCATGTATAAAATCGAGGGCCCATTCCCTGCAGGGAGTAGGAAAACAGCCCAATAATCAGTAAGACAGGTTAAACAAAGTCCCACAACAACAAAGCCTTTGAACTTGGTTGTGTTAGGGAACAATATCTGTAAGATGACCACAACATGCACAGTATAGGCTGCTAAAGGCCAAGAACAGGAAAGTGTCAGTCACTTCCTGGTAAAGGAGTATCTGCAGAAATTGAATGTTAAAAACAAATAACATTGGGAAATTAACCTAGATCCCTTACGAAGCATAGAAGTAGCCTAATTAGTTTTGCATGGAAAAGTTCCTCATCCATCCCTAGAAAAGGAATGGGTAAGTTTGACTGATTTATTCATTTCCCATGGATCATTTTATAAAGTGCTGTAAAACCACAGCAAATCCAATGTCACTGGATAACTGTGTCTATGCAGACATTAGGAGATAAAATGATTCCAACATCAATCTCTTTTTCCAGTTTCTTGCTGCAAAACACAGCAATAAATGGCAGACAGTTCACTGCAAGGTTAAGATGTAATGCTGTAAAAACTTCTTTAAAGCTTCATTACCAAATTTAACTCCAGTGATAGCCTGTATCACAAGGTCCTCATGCTGTGGCAGGAGATGGCTTTTCTAAACAGTAGCAGCAAATCAATTGAAAGTTGCAGTAAATAGCTCAATCCCTTAAAAGCATTCACAGTACAAACATGGTAATGCTCACTGTTATATTTAGGAATAGCTTACAAATAACATTGCACTTACAATGCTTCAAGCTTTGCTTAAAGATAAAACGTACTTAACTATAGCAATTATAGCTGAGGAGGTGTAAGGAAGTTTCACAAAGGCTTTGTTAAAAATGCATCTAAAATACAGGCTAGCTGCATGATTGCAGTATTAAAACTCTCTGTTATTTTGTGTGAAACTCTTAACATTGACAAAACCCCATGCTTTGGTACATGCTGAAATTTCACCTCTCTGTCTGGTAGTCCATGTCACCTGCGAATGAGGGACTCTGTTCAGTAGAAGGAGCTTCACAGGGATGTGTGCATTCCAGAGCCTCTGAGGGGGTCGGTACAAGCTGGGGAGCACAAGTGGAAGATGTACATGTGGGACTAGGGTCAGCTCATGGCTCCAGCACATCAGCAAAGAGCCACATCGTTTCCTAGAACAGCAGCTGCTGCTTCAGCTACCCTGGGTTGTGACTCCAAGAAATGCCAGGACTAACCCACATGGATTGGATAATTTGGAGCTACTATATATTTATATGATATTTTCCAAGTAAAGGCAAGGTATAAGCATAGGTGATATTTGCAGTTGGGATGTTAAAGGACTACTATCTTATTAAAGAAGATGCTTTATAAGCCTTGATAAACAAAATCAATGAGACAAAGCGATCTCAGCATTTTCAGAGAGAGGTCTTTGAGTTGCAGGTAGTTACATACAGCTCAGCATTAACGAAACCCACACTAAACCCCTATGAACACGCCCAAAAAAACAACTCACACTTTACAACCTGCACTAATACAGGAATACAGCTAGTAACTAATGAAAGCATGCCATTTGCCCTAGAGTCTACCACAAAGGAGCCTGACTGCAAAGATGAAAAGAAGACAGGATAAAGTTTCGTTATGTCTCATCTAGATTTAGAAAATTATGACCAGGTAATAACCATGGAATTAATCATATTCCTCTTTAGCAGATGGCCTCTTATACAAGTAAAGAAGAAATAGTAACTGGTGAGGCACTGGAATGGGTTGCCCAAGGAAGTTGTGAGTGCTCCATCCCTGGCAGTATTCAAGGCCAGGTTGGATGAAGCCTTGGGTGGCCTGGTTTAGTGTGAGGTGTCCCTGCTTATGGCAGGGGGGTTGGAACTAGATGATCTTAAGGTCCTTTCCAACCCTAACTATTCTATGATTCTATGATACTGGTAACATCACCTTTCCAGCACAGAGCCCCACACAGATACTGCCTGTCTTCATTTCTACAAACAGAAACTAAGTTCTTGTGTGTACTGAAAACCTCTCCTACTCAGGACCAGCGCAGGTACATTAAGAGCTATGGCAACTTACCTGTTGATTTCTCTCTTACTGAATAACTTAACAAAACAATAACATATACTTCCCCCTTTCTAATGAGCATCAGCCCCACTGGAGTATAACACACTCATCTTTTCATGCACTAGGAAGTACTTCAGGAGAACAGATTTGGACAATGCAGAATTAAACAGAAAGAGGAAAACAAGGATAAAAATCACCACAGGCTATCAGCACGTGTGAGCATGCTAATGTGAGCATTAACAGGCATATACTTTATAACCTCAGTACATCATACCTTGCCAATTACTCATTCAAGGATTTAGCAGCATAAATGGCAGTTACAATGACCATTATTTTCCTACTAGTTTAATTTTTGAATTGAATCTATCTTTTGTACAGGGGCACGGACAATTTGAAGACAGACAAAGATCCAGCAAACAGCAATAGAAACACAGGTTTTTTGTGTCCATCTAGGCAATACCAGAAAAGCCGCAACAACAACTGGACTTCTTGGGTACAGCTACAGTAGACTTAAAGATATATTTACCCATCTTAGGTGATTTTTTTCATGACAGAAAATTAAGCTGTAGGCTTACCCATTTTAGATTAGCAGCTCCTCCTCAGCTCCTTACTTAACTAACAAGGATATTCTTGAAGGGCACCATGTTGAAGATTATGCTGCTTCGAAGGATTTTAGTGTAGAGGCTAATTCATTAAAATTGATATCTCCTACCTGTGCTTCTAAAAAGGCAATCTCATATAATGCCATGCATTAAAAATATGCTCTGGCATTAGCAAGCAGAGAATTAAAAGTAGCGAAATAGGTAGACAAGGAAGACTGAGGAAGGATAGAAAGCCATTAGTGCATTTTTATTCTTTTTTAAAGAAACAAGCAAGGCAAGAAATAGAGATTACTCATTTGTAAAGCTTTTGTTGAGCAAAACCCTATGCAACAGTGAGACATACCGTTGCAAGGACATCATCTTTCTCATCCTTAGGAAATATATGCTAGATACACTCAACTCACATGGTAATAATGTTTGCCACTGTAAATCGCCCTGTTACCCATATGTTTGTTTCCTAATCCTCAATACAATACTAAGAATTGTGGCGTTCCCTTCTTTGTTGCTTAGACTTGCATTTGGCATCACATCTTCAGTAATGAAATTAACCCTTAGACACCTTTGACCATGGGTTTCCAAAGCACCTATATTGCTCCCCCAAAGTTCACACCAGCATCTCTCACATCAAGAGCAACAAAGGGCTCAAAAGAAACCACATAAAGAGGAAAAGGACATCTGCATGAACAGCCCTAGTGTAAATCCCTAGCACTATAGAAAATGCCAAAACATTTTACAGCCAATAAAATTATATCTCTCTTTATGTAAAGGCATTCCATGAACAGAGGACAGAATAAACAGAAAAAAACTGAACACATTGCATTCTGCTTTGAACTTTGTGTGCTTCTTGTAGAAACAGACACTCTATGCAATTCCAAAACCTTATAAAATATTAATTGAGCAAAAATTAAATACATCAGCTGAGGACATGAATGGCCATGTATGCTGTGTACAAACTAGCATGAGCACATCCATATTATATCAAACCCTTTGTACTTTAGGCATTAAGGTAATTTCTATACATAATTATCAAATTCGTCATGCTAAATATGTTGTAATTCCCATTTCATCTAAACTGCATCATAAAAGACATATTCGTGTCACAATGTAAAATTATACAGATCACTTTTTTCCTTTTTTGCATTTCATTCTGTAAATAAATTGAGGTTCTACAGCTAGGTGATTTAATGCAACAAAGTTTTTCACATGTTTAAAGAGCCATAGTTTAAAGAGATCAGAATTCTAGAGATAAACCTTTCATAG